>JACEFZ010014443.1:10000-139718 GCA_014155875.1 Cepaea nemoralis
ACACATATATCATGCATTATGTAAAAAGATTTGGAAATATGGTATATGGCCAAAAGATTGGAAGAGAACTATCTTCATTCCAATACCAAAAAAAGGCCAACCTGAAATTATACACCACCTATAGAACTGTTGCCCTGATCAGTCATGCAAGTAAAATTCTACTAAAAGTCATAATGGGAAGACTTCGTAAGAAAATGGAAGAAGAGATTAACGTGGTTCAAGCTGGATTTAGACAAGAAAGAGGAACAAGAGATCACATATTCAACATGCGATTAATAATAGAGAAGTGCAGAGAATTTAATGTAAACCTATTCGCATGTTTTGTGGATTATTCAAAGGCATTTGACTGTGTACAACATCAGAAACTTTGGGAAATCATGAGGAATATGGGCTTTCCATCACATGTAGTACAACTCATAAAAATGCTCTGTCTAGACCAACAAGCAGCAGTTAGAATAGATGGCGAGACATCAGATTGGTTTGACATCAAATAAGGAGTCCGTCAGGGCTGCGTGCTGTCACCCTATTTGTTTAATCTGTACGCCGAAAATATAATGAGAAATGTAAGAGATGATATAAACAGGGAGCTATATGAAGCCCTAAATATCGGCGGTCATGACATACCAGAGATTCGATATGCTGATGATACAGTATTACTATCCACAACACAGAATGACATAGAAAACCTGATAGCCTCAACCCAATTGAATAGTGAAAATCACAACTTATATCTTAAAATAGCAAAAACAAAGATAATGCATACAGACAAAACTATTATGGAGAAAGAAATATACGCTTATGGCGAAAACTTTGAGGTGGTGGAAAATTTTGAATATCTTGGGTCACTGATTACCAACAATGGTGACACAATGACAGAAATTAAACGGCGACTATCAATTGCTCTTCAAAGACTAAATCAACTGAATAGATTATGGAGTGGGACAGACAGAACTCCAAAAATTAGATATTTAAGAGCATGCATCTTTCCCATTGCAACATACGCCTGTGAGACATGGACACTTACTAAACAAGCTGAACAGCACATAAATGCCTTTGAATATAAATGTTATAGACGAGTTCTAAGAATATCTTGGGTAAAGAAAAGAACACATGCATCCATACTAAAAGAATTAAATATTGAAGAAGGTTGACTATTAAAGACGATAAAACAAAGAAAGTCTCCCCCGATGTGTCTCCACCTTGCCGTGGTGGGGGAGCTTGCGTGTCCCATCGACCCCATGTGCTTGCCGATGGATGAAAACTACGTATCGGACAGCTTATGGGATAGGGGCCAGACTAAGAGAGAGACAACCTGCTGCTCTGCGGGTAGACTGAGGATAGCAGTCAAAATTTTAATTCAGGCGCACGAAGGCAGATGTTCTTGGTCCGGACAATACTAAGGCTCTCTGTCAAGGGTTTAGGCTTCTAAGTCACAAACCATCGGATTGAGAGCCGGGCCGATACTCACCTACCGAAAAATAGAGATGGCATAATGAGCACGCTACATGCCCAGTTCTGATACTTGTTCGAAGGCTCTCAGATGGGGGATATGAGGGATTCCCGGATGAGAGGGCCTGGCCGTTTCTCGTTCACTGCTGCACGGAGGTAAGGTGCTGAGCCGGCAGCACATGTAGCCTTCCTCGTGAGTGAGTACTAAAATGCAGAAAGTGTCCCAGTCGAATGAAATGGTTACGAAAACTGTCTGTATCTAACTCATAGAGTGTAGACAAAAGTGAAAAACGTCTCAATAACACGAAATGGAACGCACGGCTAGCGAATCCATTGCGTGGTCCGAAGTCAAAAGCAAAAGCTTAACGAGTAGATGTCGCCCGCAGTCTAACCGCTCCTTGTGTGTGCTTGAGTGACCAGTGGCAAGCGAGATGCCCAACACACGGAAGTGAGGAACTAAAGTAGCCATGAGCAGGACGTTGCAACTCCTTGGGTGAGCCCTGTCTCAGAGCAATATGTGCCGGCTATGCAATTATGGAAGCCTCCTTGGATAGTGAGGGAATGCCCATGGTCTGCCCCTGACTTCCCTTGAATGATGACCGTGATGTCGAGGATCGTTCTATCTTGACCAACTGAGATGTGGGCGACATCACAACAAAAAGTCTAATGTGCCTCGAAACCCAAGGAAGGCTAACCTCACTAAACAATGTCCGCCGAAGCCGGAAGTGCCGTCCTATGGGTGGCAAAATAAACATTGGCACTACACATTTACGTCCGAGTGAAATGTCTCGTCCGAATGTCTCTCGTGCTAGGAACAGCTCTGACTACCTAGTTTCCGAATGCCGCTCTTGTTCGGAACAGCTCTGACTAGGTAGTTTTCCGAATGTCAGTCGTGCCTGGACCAGCTCTGACGGGCGCAACGACAAGCACATGTCCGTGTCGAAAACTCGCTGAGTGGATACCGTCTGCAGACCTGTCTGGTATGTGCGGGTTAACGAAGTGCCCAATATATTGAAGTGAGGAATTAAAGCAGCCATGAGCAGGACGTGACGATTCCCTCGGTGAGCCCAGCACCAGAGCATTATGTGTCGACTCTGCAATTATGGAAGCCACCCAGGATGGCGGAAAATGCTATGGACTGTCCCTGTCTTCCTTTGAGGGAGACTGCGAAGTCTTCGACTGTTCCAACTCGACCAGCTGGGAGGTGGACAGTACCACAAAAGTGAGTCTCCCAGGAATGCTAACCTGGTCAAAAATGCACGCAGAAGCCGGATGTGTTGACCTAAGGTTTTCGACCCAAGGGTGCCTAACGCACACCGCAATCACATCTGAAAAAACACTCCGGATGAACGCAAAGAAGAAGAAGAAACAAAGAAAATTGAAATATTTTGGTCATTTGAACGTCACGAAAGTTTGGAGAGAACAATATTGGAAGGATATATGCCTGGGAAGAGAGGAAGAGGAAGGCCAAAGAGAAGATGGGTGCAGGATGTGACGGATGATCTCCAGATGGGTGTATCAGACGCGGGACATCTTGCTTATGATCGAGAGGTTCTGTAAAGGACATGCTACTGAAATAATGAGGTCAATCAAGGTCCGTTTTGTTGTGTCACGACGGGGGCGGTATAACCCACATAAAACGACTTACGGACTACCGCCCACATAAACCGCGCAGAAATCATAACCGTTTCCCGCATTCCCTACTACTAATACTACCAATTCCTCTACTACGATACAAAGATGTGTGTAAGCGGGACATGATTGATACAGGCATTGATAATGCACAAAGGGAGCAAGTCGCCGCTGAACGTGTTGCATGGAGGGCAAGTAACAGAAATGAAATAAAGACACGGGAGAAAATGATAGCAGATAAGTCACACACCGAGCGTTCAAGACGTAAGATGGTGCATGATGGTGGAAATGACTATGTATTCACATGCGTCCACTGTGGACGAACATTTACAGCGCGAATTGGCCTTATCAGTCACACTCGCTACCGGAATGGATTGTAGTTATTATGCCGTTTTAAAAAAAGCACAATGTAACAAACTGTCGTCTGTCAAGCCGGCAAGGTGCCTATATATACCGGACTGACTCTGCATCTACTGACGTTCAACAACCAGATTGCCTTTCATTTGATAACCTCCATCATTCAACATTGTAATAGAGAGCTATACATATGGCTATCCGCACGCAAGAAAGACAAAATTAGCCGTTTACGTCCCTATGCCCCTTCCCCTACTTCGACATCCATCAGCCACACCAAAGTGGTATGCATACCGCCTGATCTACCACTGTCTCCTGAAAAACATGCTGTTATAGGTAAAGGTCTTAGTTTTTCCCTCTACGCTGCCGTATGGACAGTCGCGCTATCTTGGAAGACGTTTCCTACTTTCACAGACGACTCCGCCTCAAGTACCACCATAGAGACAAGCCTGTCCACAGTCCCACCACACAGCCCCCTGACATTTTTCAATCTTCAACTAAATCCCGTTCCACATGGACCCCACCTTCCGGAGTTTCCAACGCGCTTGACCTCTACATAGCTAACACACTCCATGAGATCAAGCAACTTTCTTTCCCTCGCTAGAAACGCTCCAACCTATCCCCTCCCGAATGGCGTGCCCTATCCCAACTACAGCGCAGACAGGACATAGTCATCAAACCGGCGGATAAAGGGGGTGCAGTGGTTGTTTGACGGAATGATCTATATGTCGAGGAAGTCATGTCCCAACTTAGTAAACCTGATAATTATTCCTCCTGCGCCGAAGACCTCACTTTCTCTTATAACCGGGAGATTCACAATACCATCAAACAGCTCATACGTGAGGATGTCTTACCACCCAGTGCCTCTTCACTTCACATCTATGACTCTGACTTGGGCAAACCCACCCTCTACATGCTGCCCAAAATACATAAACTCAAAAATCCTGGACGTCCGATAGTTTCCGCCTGCTCATGCCCGACTGAACTGATCTCAGCGTTTCTTGACAGGATTTTCCAACCTCTAGTTGCGAATCTCCCGTCATACATCAAGGATACAACGCATGCGTTACTTTCATTCAACTCTCTCCAACTGACTCCTGGGAACACATACAGACTATTCCTAATGGATGTATGTTCCCTCTATACCTCCATTCCTCACGCTGATGGCCTCATGGCGCTACAGTTCTTTCTGGATCAACGCACAGATCAAGCCATCCCTACTCGCACACTTGTGAGACTCGCTGAATTGGTCCTCACCAATAATTCCTTTGAGTTCAATGGCCACTACTTTGAACAAATCAGCGGTGTCGCCATGGGCACTAAAATGGGACCCAGCTACGCATGTGTATTTATGGGACATCTGGAACACCAGATTGAACTCAGCTATGATGGTCTTCTCCCTTCTTTTTACCGACGCTACATTGATGACGGCATAGGTCTCACTGACATGACAGAGGCGGACCTGAACCGCTTCATCAGTTATGTCAATAACTTCCATCCATCGATCAAATTCACCACAGAAATTTCCACCACCTCTGTCAATTTCCTTGACACCACTATTAAATTAAACTCTACAGGCTTTATAACCTCCGTGTACTACAAACCTACGGATGCTCACGGTTTCCTCCTGTACAGCTCATCCCACCCCAAAAGCTGCAAAGATTCCATCCCATATTCCCAGCTACTCCGCCTTCGTCGTATCTGTCAGGATGATAATGACTTCCTCGAGAAAGCCCATGAAATGCTTGACTTTTTCCGCAGACGGTCCTACCCAGAGAACGTCTTGTCCACAGCTTTCTGTC
Organism: Cepaea nemoralis; assembly: GCA_014155875.1. Lineage (NCBI taxonomy): Eukaryota > Metazoa > Mollusca > Gastropoda > Stylommatophora > Helicidae > Cepaea > Cepaea nemoralis. The sequence goes on from JACEFZ010014443.1 coordinate 15,238, forward strand.
GCATAACCCAAGTCTCGCGGGAAATGTCCCTTGTCAAACAAACGCGACCTCCTAACAATGAACCTAAGCTCATCCTCACCTTCCATCCACATGCCTATGCCATCAAGCATATTTTCCTCCGACACTGGTCTATCCTGGAATCCGATCCAACCACTCGTGAGGTATTCTTTAATGGCCCTGGGTAATTTTCCGTCGTAACCAGAGCCTCAGAGACCACCTTGTGCATAGTCGCCTCCCCACGGTTACTTCGTCTGTGGGCACATTCAAATGCCATCGTAAGAACTGTCTGACATGCCCATACGTTGTTCAGACACCGGCGATTGCATTCCCCCTAGGCACCTTCTCCTTGAAGATTCTTTTACTTGCACATCCCGCAGTCTGATATATGTTATCATCTGCAAACGATGTGACATGAAATACATTGGTCAAACTGGCAGACGCCTTGCTGACCGTTTTAGAGAACACCTCAGAGACATTAATCAGGGCGCTGACAAACCTGTCCCCAACCATTTTAATTCCTCCAACCATAATGGAGTCGACGATGTATGTGTCACTGCATTGAAACCTTGCTTCTCCAACAGTTCCATTAGGCTCAAAATTGAATGCCAATTAATCAACTCTCTGGGATGCGTCCATCCAGCAGGTGTCAATACTGTTGTGGACGCCACTGTATAAATGTGCCATCTTCTCCAACTGTTTACACTGTCTATTACTATGCTGTCCTCCCCCCCCCCCCCCCCATATATTCATATCTAACTGTCTCCACACCCCTATATTTTCATATCAGACTGTTCACATGTTTTTGGCGACCTAAATCCTATCTGGCAACCTACTAGACTTAAACTCTGCAGCCAAAGAATGTCTTCGCAACTGGCAAAGCCGCCTTTTCTGCTCCCACATGGGGACCGAATAGTTGTGCTTTCGGGTTTTGTATTTCGTTGTTTTCTATCTGTGTTGTCCTGTCCTTGAAAAAGATTCTGAGAATCGAAACGTCTGCCGTCCTGTGTGTCGTATTGTACGCATTTGTGTGTATTTTATTTTAATTTATTATTCATTTTATATATTTATTGATTGCTTCTGATTTTGGATTTTCATCTGTATTTCCGGATACGATGGATCTCCTTGTAAGGTATGTGCAACATGTTTGCGTTTAGTACGTTTCTTCTCGCAGGAGCTAAATATACTTATTGTTTCCAATTCATATTGTTATATCCTATTGCAGCCGCTGCTTTTTCTTCTATTCCATTTATAAATTCAGCAGCAATTCCATCAGCCCCAGTTGCCTTATTGTTTTTAAGTCGTGTTATTACATATAGGATGTCTTCAAAAGCAGGTTCTTCAGTTTGTGGTTCACACGTTAGAACCGCTTCCTGTGGGAAAGTGTTACTTGGAGCTTCACAATTTAGTAATTCAACAAAGTATTCTTTCCATGTGTTACACATTTCCTCATTGGTGTTTATCATATTCACATTTTTGACTTTTAAGCCATATATATATATATATATATATATATATATATATATATATATATATATATATATATATATATATATATATATATATATATATATATATATATAACGTGCCATGCCGGAAAGCGTGGGCGGTCATGACTCGCCATCTTCACTCGATCACCAGAGTCGTGGATCAGCTCAGTGTTCCTGTCTCGTACCATGCCAATGTGGCCAAGCCATCCAGGTATTTTCCTCTCGGTCTTCCTCTTGGTCTGTTTCCTTCGATCTTGCCAGTTGTCACCAAGTTCTCCAATCCATTTCTTCTCATAACATGCCCAAAAAATTTTGACTGTCTACGTCTAATTTCTCTAATCAATTTACGATCTTCATTTGTTTCTTGAAGGACTTGTTCATTGGTCTTTCTGGCTGTCCATGGTATTCTTTGCATTTTCCTCAGAAACCACATCTCTACAGCCATCAGATGTTTTTCAGCTTGACTGCTCATTGTCCACGCTTCACATCCATACAAAAGTACAGGTTCAATGTAGCATCTCAACACTCTTTTTCTCGTTTCAATTGACATCTTTTTATTGGTCAATTTGTTTTTCATCTTGCTAAAGGCTACTTTTGCCATGGCGATTCTTGTTCTAATCTCTTCAAGGCATCTCCCATCAGATGTTATTACTGTTCCGAGATAATTGTACCTGCTCACTTGTTGAAGAATATTCCCATTTACTTGTATATTACATTGTGGTATTTCGTCCTTCCTAGTGACGACCATAATCTGTGTCTTTTTACAATTTAATTCTAACCCTAGTTGTTCACTGTGTGTAACAATCGCATCTACTAAATTTTGCAGGTCCTGTTCATTGTCTGCAATCAAGACTGTATCATCTGCATATCTAATGTTATTGATGCATCGTCCCCCAATGTTGATTCCTTCCATATCTTCAATATTTCTGAAAATACTTTCACTGTACAGGGAAAACAGATCTGGAGACATTACACATCCCTGTCTCACACCCCTTTTAATAGGCTGATATTGGCTTACTTCATTATCAACTCTTATGGCAGCTTGTTGTTTCCAATATATGTTTTTTACAAGTCTAAGATCTTTTCCATCAATTTGTAGATCTTCAAGCATCCTTATCATGTTGACATGTCTCACTTTATCAAAAGCCTTTGTGTAGTCAATAAAGCAAAGGTGTAGATCTTTGTTTACTTCTATAGAACGTTCGATTATGTTTCTCAGTATATACACAGCATTTACTGTACCCTTGCCTTCCACAAACCCACATTGTTCTTCTCCTATTTCAGGTTGTATTTTCCTCCTAACTCTTTGCATGATAATTCTTAGCAAAATCTTCGTGATGTGACTCATTATACTAATTGTTCGATGTTGATCACATTCCAAGGCTCCTGATTTCTTTGGGATTGCAATAAATACAGAATTACATAACTCCTGAGGTATATTTCCAGTATCATATATTGTATTAAGCAGACTGGTAACTTGATCTATTCCATATTCTTCTAAAGCATTAATCATTTCTCTTGTGACGCTGTCTGAACCGGGGGTCTTGCCAGATTTCATATGGTTAAGAGCATTCTGAACCTCCATCTTCAAAATTGCTGGTCCTTCATTATTATTTTGAACATCATACTGTTCGTCTCTGTTATCGTCATACAGGTTTTTCACGTAATCTGACCATTCATGTAATATCTGATCTTTTTCTATTATGACTCTTCCATCTTTTGTCTTTAGGCAGCCTGCTGATGTACGTGTTCTTTGATTAGTAAGCTCCTGAATTCTTTTGTGCATTAGTTTCGCATTGTTACTGTTGTGTTGTTTTTCAATTTCTCTGCAATTTTTCTCAAGCCATGTTTCTTTTGCCTCCTTACATAAGGTTCTCACTTTTCTGTGAATTTCTTCATATTTGGCAGGATTATTTTTGTTCTGTCTTCTTGTTTCCATTAGTTGTAAAATTTCTTCAGTCATCCATGTCTTACGGCCCACTTTCTTTACTTTTGGAATAGTTTTTTCTGCTGCGCAACTGATTGAATTCTTCATCGTTTCCCATTGATCATCTACATCTTGAAACAGGATCTCTAGATCAGACAATATATCAAATTTGTTCTTTACTTCTATGTTAAAATTATCTTGTATTTCTTTGTCAGTTTTCAATTTGCACAAGTCATATTTAGGGTTTCCTGCTGTATACTTGACTTTCTTTAACTTTACCCTCAATGTGCCTGTAATTAATCTGTGATCACTGTAACAGTCTGCATTTGGAACTGTTTTTACGACTGTTAACGCATTTCGAAACCTTTTGCTAATCAGGATGTAATCTATCTGGTTTTTAATCCTGCTGTCTGGACTCCTCCATGTCCATAATCTTCTAGGATGCTGTTTAAACCAGGTGTTTCCTACAACCATTTCTTGTTCTTTTGCCCATTCTACAAGTCTGTATCCTCTTTCATTTCTCTCTCCCAAACCATGGTTGCCTACACTGCATCCATCGCCTTGCTGTCCTATTTTTGCGTTGAAATCACCCATTATGATATTTATTTCTGATTTTTTGCAGTTCTTCAAAGCAGACTCCACGTCATTATAAAATTCCTCTATGCTTTCTTCACTGCTTTCACTTGTTGGGGCATATACTTGAATGACATTTATTTTAAAAGGTCTTCCGTTTAATTTTACTAATAGGACTCTGTCTGACACAGCATGATATCCTTTGACAGAATTTGATGTTTGCTTATCTAATATAATGGCTACACCTCTTTGCTGTTCTTCTCCCCCAGAGTAAATAATCTTACAATCCTCTCCTGTCCTTATCCCTGCTCCTTTCCATCTCGTTTCCGATACTCCTAATATGTTAATCTTCTCTCTCCCCATTTCTTTTTTGATGTTTTCTAATTTTCCATCTGCATTCATTGTTCTAACGTTCCAAGTTCCTACTTTCAATGATATTAATCTGTTGCACCTAGTAGCCTGTTGACGGTCTGGAGTCACCTGGTGCGCATGACTATCCCTACCGGGCGAGGCTGCTCCTATGGAGCACCCATTTACGCCGTTTCTCTGATTATCGATGATTTCACACAACATGATTTTCTTGGCATCTGTAAAGAAGGTAGTTTGCCATTGCTTTCCTTCCTAGCAGTGACCATACTGGTCAGTGACCGTAGCCATTGTCTCCTCAAAATAGAGATCCTCTGCCTACCGTCGTGAAGGTGGAGACCATAACCTACAACTATCTGTTGGCTGCTCTCGATCTTCATCCACCACCTGCACCCATGGCTTCACGTAACCCTGATCGGGGGGCTAAACGGGTACTCCACCTTGCCCAAGGGTGTCCCGTAGGCTAGCGGAGGGAAGGAGGCGCCTTACTTCTCCTTTGATAGGGGATACCCCTACCCCGCTACCCATTTCTTGGATAGCAAATCCATTACGTGGAAAGTCTGAATCGAAAGCTCACTGTGGGGATGTCATCTTCAGACTGCATTCTTCTGGTTTCCGGAGGAACAGCCTGTGGTGACTGGAAAACCCAATATACGGAAGTGAGGCTAAGCAGCCATGTGCAGGACGTGACGATTCCTTGGGTGAGCCAAGTACTAGAGCACTATGTGTCGGATCTGCAATTATGGAAGCCTCCTTGGATGGCGAGGAATGCCCATGGTCTGCCCCTGCCTTCCCTTCACGCTGACAAGGATGTCTTCGGCTGTTCTAAATGGGCCAGCTGGGATGGGGGATAACACCACAACAGTGTGAGTCAAACGTCCTAAGAAACCCCCGGGAAGGTTAACCCGGTCAACAAATGCCCGCAGAAGAACGCAGCTCTGCTGTAAACAGGCACAACACAATCACATCTGGAAAAACAAAAAGAAAACTCTCCGGATGAACGCAGAAGAAGAGGAAGATTCCCCGCTGACCCGCATTGCCAGGGCAAAAAATCCATTACAATTCTTACAATACGTGATCTCTGAAGCGAGGTGAACCATTCCATACGAAACATTTCTTTCTCCATTTGAATAAGCATACTCCTTGCGCCCGTGATGAAGACAATGTGTGTTGCAGTGGTCTCCTCTAACGAACGGAATGCCGCTGTGACTGCTTCCACCTCCATTCTCATGCTGGAGGTCGTAGCCTTATTAGCCTTCGCAATGAAACCCTAACCACTCCGCCTGTTTCTCACCACTGACCCATCAGAGATCACAATGTCACCTTGATGTTTATTACTCTGTATCAGTTGTTGTACCTCAAACTCTGTGCGGCCCGCTGCCAATTCTCTGCACTCACGACGCAGTGTTACTATTACATTGTGCCAGTCCGTCCTGTCTTCTGGTACTTCAAAATATAGATATTTCCGCCTGTGCCATCCAGGACCTGCCTCGTCTTAGTCTATGACCCTTGACCATATCCGTGGCTGCATGCATGGAGTGAGCCCTATCTGCAGCAACTCTCAGGTACCTTTTGGCCGGAAGGACCCTATGCCTATCCGCGATTGTCGGTAGCGCTAGGATATGCCTAATGCATAAATTGGTGTGTCCTTTGTGCTCCCCAGAATCACACGCATGGCCGCATTGTGTGTGCGCTCCAACCGTTTATGCTGGATCTTCGATACTGCCATCATCCCCAAACCATACTCAATGACAGAAATTATTAAGTGCTGAAAGAGCATGTAAAGCATCTTCTGCTCTACACCGGTCGCTGCCATCACCCTCGAAGAATTAAGTCCCCTACCAGCCTTCACCACTAAAGACTCCACATGATCTTTAAAAGACATGCGCCTGTCGAAGGTGATACTCAAGTTCTTCAATAGAGGATATCCATTCAATATAATACATGGAACATCTGCCTTCACAATCCAGTTATCCAGGGAGTACCACACAATCGATGCCTTGACTATGTTTATAAAGGCCCCTGCGTCCCTGCACCACTCTGTTCCCCTGTTTACTGTCACCTGTAAATCTGCATACAGACTTTCCCTATATCTGCCCTGTCTGTACACCAGCGCATCATCTGCAAATGTCAAGATTCTAAAACACCTGGTGTCTCAATAGCTGCGACTTTGCTGGTGTAGACATTCAAGAGCTCTGGGGACATGGAAGATCCCTGTCGCAACCCGAGTGTAATCATACAGGGATCAGAAGACCAGGAACCCATGCGCAGTGAAACCTTACGCTCATAAAGGATTGCCGCACCCCATCTGCCAAGAAATGGCATGCCTCCATGTCTAATAGAGTGTATATTAATCGATCATACCCAACCTGTTACACGCATTCTCCAGGTCAAGAGTTAACGCCACTGTCTCTTCTTTATCCTGGAATTCCCCATAGACATCAAATGCAAAATTAGCCGCATTTTCCCGGGTGTCCTCCCAGGTCAATAACTCCCAAGCCCTTTGCGAAGCAGATTACGATTTCCAAACGTGGCTTGAGCCTGCGGAATACTATCTTTTCGAGGACTTTTGCAGGGTTATGATTTGGTATCCATTAAGTCTGGAGTGATCCTTACCTGGCTTTCAGAGTGGGACCAGGTAGTCGTGAAGCCAATCCTGGGGTATTTCCACCGTATTCATGCTTAGGTTGAAACAAAGAGCCATCTGCTCCAAGTCCTCATCCTTCATGTTACTCATATGGGTGTACCCCACCCCATCCAGGCCTGCCGCTGTGTCTTTAGCCCTCTTCAGTACCCGTCTAATATCCTCCACCTTAACCTCACAGTCTTCCTTCCAAGTGACCAGTGACAAGGCTTCTCTGAAAATATCTCTAATAGCTCTATCTTGCTGATTCGTCTGTTTTGCACATCGTGCAAGAAGTACCTCCTCTTTTTCCTGGTCAGTTGTCATGGGTCGGTCGCCATCATCAATAAATGGTACCATGTGTACCAGGCATTGCCTATCTGTTCATCTGCCGATGCAGCTTCCAAAATTTAGCCAATGTCACACTTTTGACTAACCCTCACGACTATTGACAGACTGCTTGCTAGGCAGACTTGCTGAGACAGGTTTAACAGCCAGACCAACAACATGTTGCTAGCTATTCAGCAACTAGAATTTCTTGAAAAGACTGTAGCTCAAGTGTAGATCTTCTCTGAACAAAAGAACATTGACAAACTTATCAAAGCGACTCGACTTAAGACCGAGAAGGATGCCAAATCATTATTACTTCAATGTAATAGATGCACCATTAACAGACGTCACCAAGAAAGGAGCACAGGAACAAGTTAGTTGGACCGCGGATTGTGAAGTAACTTACTCAACGTTGAGGGACAAAGTAACTGCAAAGCCAGTACGTCCTCTTACATAACACACCTTTTACGCTGAGGACAGATGCAAGTAATTTGTGTCGCCATTGTAGGCATGATTGCTGTGAGGAGCTGGCGAACAATGGACCAGGCTGACCCCCTGAACGCCTTCAGGTAATCAGAAAACGTAAATGACAGGTGGCGGGGGTATTTCTGACCAGACGGCATACACAAAAATCGAGTAAACGGAATGAAGCTAGACAAGAGCGATCCTGGCAGTCAAAGAAGGATAGTCAACCAAAATAAAACTGGTGTTGTCAGTCGTTATACGCTAAGGGAAATATTGAGGAAGGGATTAGAGCACTTATGGACTAATTGTTCGATATACAATGAACTTGACCTGTTTACTAACTAGCTAACTATGTACTACATGTGCCAATTGATCGCGATAAACCCTTTCCCGTATGGACAGGGGATGCAGACAACAAAATCTCCATACGAATGTGCTTTAAGAGATCATATCTGACTGTTATATGCATCCACATGATCCAGTACTGCTGCCATTGCTTCCTGTTTATTCTGGAACCAATCGTAAACATCAAACGCAAATGTTTGGCGATGTTTCTTTCAGCTATTTTGGAAATAGTTTTTCCCTTTCCAAGAATTGCTGATGCTTAACATCAACAATTTTTATTTAAAATAACTTTCCAAATGTATTCTTCACTGTAATAATCCTACAGCCATTAAGTCTTGAATGGTCCCTGCCTGACTTGGGTAGTTGGGTTAAACACCTGTGCACCCACTCTAGGGACATAGGTGTTGTGCTAATGCTCTGATTAAAAGAAGTAACACAGACTGTCACCTATGTATGCTTTCTCAGTGACTCAATGAATAATCTCAGGAAGATCGAGACGGGCTGGGCTCCAAGACAGTGTGTGGAATCTCTGAGGAGGTCACGCCTATTTTTTTTTTTAAATCAGATGTAAGAAAACAGTAGCAAGTTGATAGACTTGCGAGTCCGCTTCTGCGGAAAGCAGGCGAGTAATGGGTCGCGATGATTTACTGAATGCCGTTAGAGAGACTGAGTGATTGAACGAATCTGAAACCTTAACTAGACCGCAAGAACATAAAGTGAAATGGGGTTAGTCCGGATAGAAGCACTAAAGGTATGCCGGGGTGTGTTACCTATGCCCGTGACAGCAATTTTCAACTGTCTGGACAAGAGAGCGCCCTCCTCTGCTGAGTTACAGAGTTGTTCGCTTATTGCCGGTGGATACTGGGATCCCTGAGCTCCAATTGTGCGTCACTCGTCCTCCAAGACTGGGCGGTACAGTTGGGAGTTTCCCTTCCGCGAGCATGAGACCATGATGCCTTTCCTTATACTCTCCAGTATTTTTAAGTGAGCAGTGTTGACTGACACAGCCCGGCCCTGCTCCAGCAAAATGTCGTAAACTAATGGGGACAAAGATACAACGGTAGAGATGAAAATATTCCGTTGAAAATAATGCGCATTTCTGCATTGTAAATCTCTGAAACCAATCATGTAAGTGAAGTCCGCGATAACCTACGGGGAAATAACTCAAACAAAATCAGCGCTTTGAGGCATTATTGGTATAAATCCCCCTTATAACTGAAGAAGTAACTATAGTGTGTTTATTTTTGTCTGTCCCAATATAAAATTCCATATCTCAGTAACCAACTGAAGGAACATGATGAAATTTATCATATAACCTTATCATTATGTCCACCCAACAAAACAATTTTTGTTCTGGAGATTTTACAGCAGATTTCAAAGTTTGTTTATATGCGGTATATAATTTACGGGTCAGAGATGAAGTTCATAATTTTAAATGTATTACAGCGTAGACAGACAATCGGCGTTCAATGTTGAATATTTTACGTTTTTCACGGGATTGGCCTTATGCCAAGAACCCCGCGAAGTTTATACTGCGACTGTTCAGAGGTGTCGTCAAACTGTGGGTTATTTCATGGGGACATGGAAGATATGATTATTATTATTATTATTTTAATCTTACCACTTATCGCTAACATTGAAATGTGTGAATATTTTTCAATGGGATTGAATGCGAAATTGTGTATACACTTCAAAGCATTGCTATGAAGTTGTACACATATTTTGTATAGAAGCTGATCGCAGGAAACAGTTTTATTCTATTACAAATTCCGAAAAAAGAACAGTGCATGCATTGGGTTTGAGTAAACGGTCATTTCGTCGATGGGTGCAAGAATCTGGAATTAAACCACCACGCAATAACCAAACGGTAGGTAGAGAGGTTATTGTAGACAGCTTTGACAAAGATGTCATAAGGCGAGCTATTATAAAAATCTTTTAAAATTCATTGCACCGGGTTCTAGTCCATATGGCTCGGTCTCTTTCCGCAGCGCGGAAATGCATCGCACAAAGCACGAACTCCGCAGCTCAAGCGACGACCCACAGAAGTCTCCGAAAAATGTAACTCGTGAACCGAAGGATGCGACCCGGAATCGAACCCACGACCTTTGGAGCCCGAGTCAAAAGGCTTGACCACTTTGCCATGGAGACTCCTAAAATTTAAAAAATTTTGGATTTTATATCCAGGATTATCCAGCATTATAAAAATGCTGGATGCCAAAGAAACAGTGACTGTAAGAAAACTTAGGGTTTGGTTGAGAAAGAACAATAACATAGAGCTATCAAAACAACTTTGTGGAAAATTGTAAGGACATTATCTTCACTATTTGAAAGTGCAAGGGAGGTAGAAATAATCTTTGCGAGCAACCGCATTTAGGAGCCATGAGAAGCAGATACCTACTTGAAATAAGGGAAATGCGCAAAGAAAATTATGGCATAGTGTATTTGGATGAAATGTGGATCAATGCGCACCACACAAGTGATAAGGAATGGCAATCAGTGGATAGACAGATAAAGCGACATGTGCCCAGTAGTATAGGACAGCTTTTGGTCATTGCCCATGCTGGTAATACGCATAATAGCTTACAACAGAATGCTGGGCTCGTGTTCGTATCAAAGCATACAGACAATAGGGATTATCATAATAAGATGAATGGTAATGTATTTAGAGATTGGCTCGAGAATACTGTGCTTCCATTCCTAGATAGACCGTCGTGTCCAATTATGACAATGCATGATATCAATGTTGTTGCCCAAGAAGACAAAATACCTACAGCATCGAGCACAATCGGATATGGCTCCGAATGGAAAACATACCATTTCTAGAAAGGTATTTCTAGCTAGAATTGTTGTCCCTTGTAAAACAGACGCCAAAATAGCAAGAAAAATCAAATCGACAAGTTGATAGAAGAGCATCGTCATGGTTGCTTGAGACTTCTGCCGTACCACTCTAATTTTAACCCTATAGAACTTGTGTAGGCTAAAATTAAAGGACAGGTGGCAGCTAACAATACTATATTCAAATTGTCTGACGTCAAGATACTAATCCAGTCCGCGCTATTAAATACTGATAAAAGTTACTGGGAAAATGTGAGGACCATGTGTTGAAAGAGGAAGAGGACTATTGGAGAAAGGATGGATTGAATTTTATGCAACCGAGAGCAGTTAGCAACCTACTGGAATCGTCCGACACAGATTAAGGTCTGAGCAGATCGCAGACCTTAATCCGCGTGCACGCTTACTGGGGATATTTTGCTCCAACCATTCAGACGAATTGCAGGCCCTAAACATTACAGCACCAGCACAATGTCAATGGCAACAGTTTGTATTCCACAGTGATGAATTTTCAATTCCGCAAGCCCTCAGCGGTGACAAACAACTGATATTGAAAACAAGGGAAAAAACACACGCACTAAGCGCATTGAATGCCAACAGAAGAGTAATGTTGCAGTGGAAACTGACATATTGTGGCATAACAAGAAACGTAAGAGCAAACGCGTTGTCAAATTAGGGAGACAACGCACGTGCATACGAATCAATCTATAAACTACGATGAAAAGAGGACCAACATCTTGGTCGTTAAGAAGAAAGTCCACTACAGAGACATTGACAACTATTTTCATAGTGCAAAACAGGTAATCATGTTCCGTCTCTGAACAGTAAACATCAGAGTAGACTATCTTTCACGAAGACTCAAAGCGGGTCTGTCACCCATGTGTACGCGTGAACAAACTACACAGACCGCTGAACAGATCCTTAAAAAATGGACACATGATGACTAAATTGCGGTATCATTTCTGGTCACTCCATACGCACATTAACGCACAGCTATTTGGAAGCTTTCACGAGCTCAATATAAAAAGCTAAATGCATCCTAGTAACATGAATACTTGTGTACAATTATTAACAAGCAGCTGAAGAAACAGGAAGGAAATGAAAAATAAGGTAAGAAATATATTCCTTCTACTTTCCTGTCAATTTACACATTATTTACCCCATGCCTCTGTAAATTCTCTGTCTTTACTAATATTACACATTGCACCCCTCTCGGGAATCTCCGTGGTGAAGTGGTCAAGCCGTCTGACTCGGGCTCCGAAGGTTGTATATTTGATTCCTTCATTTCACGGGTGCATTTTTTCGGAGACTTCCGAGGGTCGTCGCTGGTTCTACGGAGTTCGTGCTTTGTGCGAAGCTTTCCGCCCTGCGGAAAGAGACTGGGCCATATGGGATAAAAACCCGGTGCAATGCAGTCGACCCTGTCGACTTTTAAGCTACTTTTCTTTTTATTGCACCCACTCCCATACGAATCTGGCTACGCCTTGTACTTGTGTCCTTACCAGAAATAGTGTGGTTTACTGTAAGACTAGTTTGTTAGCGTGAATTCACTACATTTTCCCCAAAACATCAAAGAAATGTCGCCGATTTCGTTGATTTAAGTTGCTTTTGGACCTATCAAAGACATATTTCTTGGGTGGGGGTAAATATAAGACGGCAGGAAAATTTTCATAACGATGCAGCAGACAGTTTTCAAAATAATTGATCGTGAATGACGGCATTCATTTCTGGACATACTATAAATAGTCCTTTTACACGTATTAAACCGCATTGCAAATTTGGTGCTAGATCCGTATTTTTATAGATAAAATATGGTGCTAGATCCGTATTTTTATAGATTAATCGGCGCTCTGTGTGTTATATTGTCAGTATCACGTCGGCTGTGACTACAAACCATTGATACATACGGATGGAGTTTCAAATACTAGCGGAGCGATGAACAGGACACAAGACAAGGTTGATCATGTTCCCCACGCAGATTCGGGTAGGTGTGAGCCCACTCTTCCAGTGAAGACTTGTGTGGCTCTGTTTGTTATAGTATATGAAGATTTTAATTGCTTTAGTTTTTGCAGAGAAATGTTTTTATTTCCTGAAATGTATATTTGAATAACGAGGACACAAACAATAGATTGCACGATTTATTGCCTGGCATATTTTGCTGCATCTCGTCAGAAATACTGCAGAAATCACACAACGTAAAGTGAAATAACTAGATAAATCCTTCAATCTGAAATATACACATATTCGCACAGTAATGTCGATTGTCTACCACGGTAATTTTAAACTGACTAACATGTCTTTCTGCTTGCACAAGGCCGGCTTACGCAGGTTGATCACTATGGCTTCAGCAAACCTTAACAACCGACTACTCTGTGTGTTGAACAACACACGGAAGACACTGTCTCTTTCAACCACATGACTACTCTCGAGCACGTGTCTCGCTACCGATGAAGCAGGACTGTTCCGGTGTGTTGGCCTGCCTAGGCTACCATCTTCTGTGTGTAGTATCTTGTCCACCCAGTTCGGAATGTGTTCCAACACCCTGTTATGTAACTGTCACTCTGTTCTACCTATGTAGATGGCCTCGCACCTACATGTAAATTGGTAAATACAATTTGATTTGGTGTACAAAGCGACAGGTTCTTTAACTGCTGGGATGGGGATCGGTGTGATTTTGTACTTGATAACCAGAGTTGCAGCACAGAATGTTCGCCCGACTGCTGTGATGAGCCGGTCCTGCAAACGTTGCATTACGTCATCTCCTCGGAAGGTTAACTGGATGAAAACTTTGAGTTTAGGGACTGCAGTTTCTTCTGGTTTAGGTTTGGTCTGTTGGCAGTGGCGCATTATAAATCCCGTGGAGTACCCATTCAGGTTTAAAGCATTCTTCAGAGTTTCAAATTCTTCTGTCATTGTGTCCTGGGTGCATATCTTCCTAGCACGGTCAAACAGGGTCCGTACTAAGCCCCGTTTGTTCTGGACAGGTCCGAAGCTCTGAAAATTTAAATATTGGGCAGTCCATGTTTCTTTACGGTACACTGATCTTTGAATTGTGCCATCTGCTCTACGTCTCCATCGTCAGTACCATTTCTTTGCTAGAGCTGACTGTGGTCTTACTCGAGTTTACATATGTATGCATGTACACACGTGTCTGCGCATCTATGGGATTACATACAAATCTTGAGCAGTCTCGTTATACGGTACCAGAGACTCGCCGGCGCCCTTTCTCCTGTTAGTCACCCACTTGATTGTCGGTGAGTCGGTGATTCCGACTCTGGTGTCTTTCTCCTCTCTCTGCTTCTCAGTAGGTTCGGCACTTGTCTGTGGTGGACTATTGACGGTCTCCCTCGTGGTGGTTTCGGTAGTAGCTGTAGTTTCAGGTTCTTTGTTACAGCTCGCAGGCTGGTTCTCCACGTTCTTCCTCTTGTGGGCTCTCACGCTGCACATCTTGGGTACCGTGTGTCTTTTGGTGATTTTGCTACGTGCCATTTTCCCCCGTATCAGGCTTCTTGGCTTATTCAGGTGACTTGTCTTGTTAGCGCTCGCAGTTGCGAATGACGACGATGACACGCCACACCCGACGACGCACGACGCGGAGTAACAATAGATGAAACCGCAATTTAGTCTGCTCCGCATTCAGAGACGGAACATGATTACTTGTTTTGCACGATGAATATAGTTGTGAATGTCTCTGGAGTGGGCTTCTTTCTTAACGGCTAAGATGTTGGTCCTCTTTTCATTGAAGTTTATAGATTGATTCGTTTGTTCGTGTGTTGTTCCCTAACAGCCGTGCTTGTTCTCATGTTTCTTGTTATGCCACAATATGTAAGTTTTCACAGCAATATTACTTTTCTGTTGGTATTCAATGCGTTTAGTAGTTTTTTGTTTTTTTAGTGCCAGTTGTTTGTCACCGTTGAGGGCTTGCGGAACTAAAATTTCATCACTGTGGAATATAATATGTTGCCATTGACAAGTTGTATTGTTTGTGCCGATGATGTAATGTTTAGGGCTTGCAATTCTTCTGAATAGTTGGAGCAAAAATATCCCATTAGGTGTGCATGTGGATTAATGTCTGCGATCTACCCAGACCTTAATCTGTGTCGGACGATTCCAGTATGTTGATGACTGCTTTCGGTTGCATAAAATTCAATCCATGCTTTCTCCAATAGTCATCTTTCTCTTTCAACACATGGTCCTCACATTTTTTCCAGCAACTTTTATCACTATTTAATAGCGCGGACTGTGATAGTATCTTGACGTCATACAATTTGAAAGTAGTCTTGATTGCAGACAATGAACAGGACCTGCGATATTTAGTAGATGCGGCTGTCGTCACTGGGAAGAAGGAAATACCACAATGTGATATACGAGTAAATGGGCAAATTCTTAAGTAAGTTAATCGATACAGTTATCTCGGAACAGTCATACCATCTGATGGGAGATGCCTTGAAGAGATTAGAACAAGAATTGCAATTGCGGAGGTACCTTTTGCAAGATGAAAAACATACTGATCAATAAAAAGATATCAATCGCAACGAGAAAAAAAGTGTTGAAGTGCTACATAGAACCTGTACTTTTGTATGGATGTGAAGCGTGGACAATGAGCAGTCAAGCTGAAAAACATCTGATGGCTGTGGAAATGTGGTTTCTTAGGAAAATGCAAAGAATATCATGCACAGACAGAAAAACCAATGAACAAGTCCTTCAAGAAACAAATGAATATCGTAAACTGATTAAAGACATTAGATGTAGAAAAGACCGAGAAGTAAATACCTGGATGGCTTGGCCACGTGGCAACGTCGAGACAGAAACATGGAGATGATCCACGACTCTGGTGATCGAGTGAGATGGCAAAACATGACCGCCTACGCTTATCGGCATGGCATATGATGGATGGATGGATTGTCAGCTGCCACCTGTCATTTAATTTTAGCCCACACAAGTTCTATAGGGTTTAAATGAGAATGGTACGGCGGAAGATCAAGCACCTAAGGCTATGCTCTTCTATCAACGTGTCTATTTGATATTTATTTATTTATTTAGGGACAACAATTCTAGCTTGAAATACGTTTCTGGAAAGGGTATGTTTTCCTTTCGGAGCCATATCTTTATTGCTTCCTTTATGCTCCATGCCGTAGGTATTTTGTCTTCTTGGACAACAACATTGTGATATGATGCATTGTCTATAATTAGACAAGAAGGTCTATCTAGGGATGGAAGCACTGTATTCTCGAGCCAATCTCCAAATACATTGCCATTCATCTCATTATGATAATCCCTATTGTCTGTATGTTTTTATACGAATACGAGTCCTGTATTCTGTAGTATGGGGGGGGGGGGGGGCAAGTGGTCTCGAGGTATGGTGTTCGCGTTGAGTGCTGGAGGTCCCGGGTTCAAGCCCCGGTGACGGCAGGGATTTTTTCACGTGGACTAATAGTAATAGTAACAAAATTGCCCCTGGGTCTCTGGGTAGTGAGATTGAACACTCCCGTTATTGCATAGCTGTTACACTTTCTACTTGCATCTATTTGTCTTCCTCATGTGCAACGTTTTTTGTTTTGTTTTTTCAACATAAGGCTAATTTATCTATTCTATTCCACCTCTTCTGTTGATATATATTTCATATATTTCATTTATCTTTTTCTTAAAGTTGTCATGAGTTTTCTTGCAACACTTGCCACGTTCAATACATTAGTGTTTGTTTTGTTCCCTCTAGTGATTGTATTGTGCAAATTGTGCCGTTGGCACATTTATTTTCCTTTGTTACGCTTGAAGCGTGATTGTACAGGGAGAATACAGCGACGGTTTCCAGTTGTCTTCCGTCGGTTTATGTATGGTTGACTCCACCAGTCTTTGCCTAAAAAGACATAACTTGTAAGGCAGCAATCTATTCATTCTCGCATGTTACATAGAACCAGTTTTAACATAAGTCTGCGAATCCTGAACACTTAGTAAACAGCAGAGAAAAACATCCACGGAAGCCTTGGAGATGTGGTTTTATAGAAGAATGCTGAAAATTCATTGGACAGCCAAAATGAGCAATCAGGACATTTTGAAGAAGGCTAAGTCGCAAAGACAGCTTACACAAACATCAGAAAGAGATGACACAATTTTTGAACCACACTATGAAAACTGGAACATGTTGTGACAAACGGAAAGATTTGTGAAAAGACAGATAGAGGAAGACAGCGAGGTGAAATTCTTGAGAGTCTTGCGTCATGGCACGGAAGGAAGTCAACACATGAACTGATCTATGCCGCCGAGGATCACAATTTTGGGATGATCACCCACGCCAACCTGCAAGATATCTCATGATGATGATGAAGGTGACATTTGGGGGTGACGATTAGGAGTCCAAAATGACATTCACTTTAAAAACGTTTTCTGATGTGTTAAGCATCTGAAGTCCCCCTGTTGTCGTGTATAAGTGCCAATTCAACTCATAGTCTTATTTTGTCGTTGCTTATGATCTGTAACGATCTTTCGTCGCAAGCTTATGAGAAGCTCTGCACATTTAGGTAAGAGATGTAACGGCTGCAGCAGGATATAATAACAGGAAATAAAAACAGTTAAGTATGCATAACTTCTGGGGAAAAGTGAGAACATTGCTAACTAAACACAGAAACAGTTTACCTTACAGAGAACTCAGCTACGGCAAACGTAAATCACGGGGGGAGGGGGGGGGGGGGGCATTAAAAGAATTATTATTATCCCCGCCGTGTTTTACGTTTGTCGTATTGAATGGAGTTTGTTGTAAGGCTCAGTAAGGTATGTGCACTATGTCTGTGTTTAGTTATCTTTGTCGCAGGAGTTACACATGGCGAATTGTTTTTATTTCCTGTCTTTAGTTTAGTTTAATCGACGGATCAACATCACGGCACACGGGTATTACCCATAAGTGCTCCGTTCTACTCCTACTTGTTAACCAACTTGCTCATATTCCACACTTCCTGGACGAAAGCGCGCGAAAGTTATTATATACATCCTATATTCAATCTCATCTCGATTATTGTTCCACAGTCTGGGATGGTTGCTCTAAATCCAATATGAAACGACTTTGTTCTCTTCAAAAGCGGGCTTTTCGTCTAGTTTATGGCACAAAACACGCTGAAAGTGATAATTTATATAGTCATCTAAGGCTTCTACCACTTCGAAAGCATTTCCCTTTTAACAAAGCCAAATTAGTGAATAAAGTAATATCTAAAAATATCCCAGAGTATCTTCAACCGTTGATTCAATCTCATTGCAATAAATAGCAAGCGCTTAAATTTATTATATGTACCAAAACCTAGATTGGACTTATACAAAACTTGCTTTGCGTATACAGGTGCCCACTTATGGAATGACCTGCCAACAGATCTGAAAACTCCAATGAGTCCCTACACATTCAACTGAAAACTCTTTCAATACTTACTCCATACCGATTATATGCCTCCATAAGTCACCTAGTGGTATCATTTTTCACTATGTGTTTGTGTGTATGTGAGACTGAGTGTGAAAGTGAGTGAGTGAGTGGTATGTAGGTGGCATGAGGGTGTATGTAGGTATATGTAGGCATGTAGGTGTATGTAGGTATCTAGGATGGCATGGAGGATGGGTGTGGGGGTTGTGTGTATAGATGCGGATGTATGGTGTGGGTGAGGATGTATGTGTGAGTGGTGGGGTGCGTGTGGGTGGGAGATGTGTGTGTGGATGGCGGATGCGTAGGTGGTGGGGATGAGTGGGTGGGGGATGTGTGTGTGGGTGGGTTGGAAATGTGTGTGTGGGTGGGGGTGTTGTAGTTGAGGGATGCGTGGTTGGAGAATGGGTGATTGGGGTGTGTGGGTGGATGGGGGATGTGTGGGTTGGTGAGTGTGTGTGAGTTGGGGTGGGTGGTGATGTATATGTGGGTGGGGAGAGATGCTTGGGTGGCGATGTGTACTGGTGGGTGCGAGATGTGTGGGTGGTGGATGTATGGGTAGGTGCGGGATGTGTGGGTTTGCTGGGAGTGGATGTTTGTGTGTGGGTGCGCATGTGTGTGAGTGTATGTGTATGCAAGAAGGAAGAGGGAGAGAGATGAGCACATGCATGTCATGTAACATGCTATTCCATATGTTTTGTGTATTATAATCTTTCATATAATTTTGAATGCCACTTGCTTTCATAGTGTTTTGTGTATTCTTATCTTTCATATTATAATTTTGTATGCTACTTAATACAATCATGTATAATACGAACACATGCACATTACTGTAGAGTGAGTGAGAGAGTTAGTGTGAGTGAGTGAGAGAGAGAGTGAGTGAGTGTGAGAGAGAGTGTGTGAGTGTAAGGAGAGAGAGAGAAGAGAGAGAGAGAGAGAGAGAGAGAGAGAGAGAGAGAGAGAGAGAGAGAGAGAGAGAGAGAGAGAGAGAGAGATGAATTGCATCACTAGTTTTTACGCTACACAATGTATATGTACAATTGTTCTCCAATGTTTACAATTTTTGCGAGAATGCTCATGACAATCGTCAGTGTGTGTGTGTGTGTGTGTGTGTGTGTGTGTGTGTGTGTGTGTGTGTGTGTGTGCGTGTGTGTGTGGGGGAGTTTGTTCATACTAGTTTCAGTGATTATGTGAGGCATTATGTAAGTGTCTAAATGTGAGGATGTGTGCGAGTGTATATGTTGGGTGTGTGTGTGTGTGTGTGTGTGTGTGTGTGTGTGTGTGTGTGTGTGTGTGGAGGGGATATGTGTGTGTTGAGGATGTATGTGTGGAGGGATTGTGAATGGGGGATGTATGGTGGGTGGGGGATGTGTGTTGGTGGATATTTGGGTGGATGAGTGGAAGTGTGTGGGTGTTGGTGGTGGTGGTGGTGGGGGGGGGGTGTTTGTTTTGGTGCGGAATGTGTATGTGGGTGGTTGGGTGGGTGAAGGATGTGTGGGTTGAGGGATGGGTGTGTGATTGGTGTGGGGTGTGTGAGGGTTGGTGGAGGATATATGTGTGTGTGGTGAGGGCGTTTGTAGGTGGGGGATGTGTAGGTGGGTGGGATATGGGTGGGGAGATGTGTGGGTGGGTGAGGGATGTGTGGGTGGGGATGTGAATGGGGGATGTGTGTGGGGTGGAGTGTTGTGTGGGAGGGGAGATTGTGTTGGTGGGGAGGTGTGATTGGGTGTGGGATGTGCGGGTTGGCAAAGGATGTATGTGAGGGTGGGGGATATGTTTGGCAGGGTGGTTGGGGTTGTGTGGGTGGGTAGAAGGGAGATGTATGTATTGATGGGTGGGTGGGGGATGAGTTGGTGTGTGTAGTTGAGGGATGAGTACATGAGTGGGATGTGTGTGCAGGGATATGTATATGTGGGTGGGGAGATGTGTATGGGAAGGGGACGTCTGTGTGTGTGGTGGGGGGTGTGTGAGTGGGTGGGTGGGGAAGTGGGATATGTGGGTTGGTGGGAGATGTGTGGGTGGGTGTGGAGATGAGTGGATGGGGAGGTGTGTGGGTGGGTGGAGGGATGTGTGTAAGTATAGGGCGTGTGTGGGTGGAAGAGGGATGTGTGGGAGGGCGATGTGTGTTTGTGTTGGTGTTGGCGGGTGGGGGATGTGTGTGTGGGTGGGTGTGTTGGGGTATGTGTACGGGGAGTGGGGGATGTGTGTATACGTGGGGGATGTGTGTGTCGATGGGGAAATGTGTGTGGTTGGTGGGGTGTGTGGGTGGACGTGAAATGTGTTGATGGGTGGACAATGTGTGTGTGTGTGGATGATAAGATGTGAGGGTAAGAGTGGGTGATGTGTGAGTGGATAAGGGATGTGTCAGTGTGGGTTTGTGCGGGATGTATATGTTGGAGGGGTATGTGTGTGGTTGGGGGGAGGGGTGTGGAGCATGTGTGTGTGGGTAAGTTTGTGTGGTTTGGGTGTGGATGTGGAATGTGTGTGTGGGTGGTTGCGAGATGTCTGGGTTGGGGACGGATGTGAGGTGGGTTGGGGATGTGTGAGTGAGTGAGGGATGTGTGTGTGGGTGAGGGATGTGTGTGTGGGTTGGTGCAGGATGTCTGTGTGGGATGGAGGATGTGTCACATAACATGATAATATGCATTGTTTATGCTTACAACATTCATATGACAATGTTTGTTTTTTTTCCCCTATGTGAATGTATTATGCATAAGTGATTGGAAGGGCCGAATGTAAGGTGGGCCTACGTGCTCAATTTGTAACCCTTTTTAAATAAAGTTCAATTCAATTCAAAGTTCAATTCCTTACTCAAGCCTGAGTTCGGAGAATCTCAGATCAGTGCACGAACTCAGTAGCACTGGCGAGGATCCTGAAATATTTTGGGTAGATTTTTCAACAATTTTGCTCGGGCAGCGCAGTTAGGCTACACTTTTTCGATTTCCAACTGCCAAGTTGGATATTTTACGTCCCCAACAATACACACGGGCGTCCAGTCTCGCTACTCAGAGACCGGAGGAAATTTTGTTACTATTAGTCCACGTGAAAAAAATTCCGGCTCTCACCCGGGACCTCCAGCACTCGAAGCGGACACCATACCTCGAGACCACTCAGTCGGAGTCCAGGGTTGCCACTTTTTTTTGACCAAAAGTATCTAGAAATGGCCCAAACAACATCCATAAATATCTAGAATTCGTTGGAAAGTATCTAGGAAAAATATCCAGATTGAGAAAGTAAGAAATTACATATGTATTGATGTGACTGCCGGTCTCCCTGGCGAATAGTTTACGGCTGTCGCCGTAATCCGGTATATTCTCGTGAGTAACGCAGCTGCACCCGAACCGGCAGCGGTTCGAGTCGCGCTGGTAATTTAAGGGGTATGTGAACCGGTCGCTCAGAAAGCAATCGCAAACTACTGAGCATAATCTTGCCTAGTACATAGCTGAAAGATTCTGATGTTGACTGCAACGTCCTGTAACGGATATGCAACATTAAAAAAAAAATTGATGTGACTTACCTATAGAATCATGTCCTCATCTTCACTGAAGATGCACTCTCACAAGATGCACTTAGTTTGGATGATGAAGTTGAAGCTTCAGATTCAAAATTACTCTGGTAAGCTTTAGCTGTTCCAATTTCTTTTAATACACGATCAGGGAGCTGATAAGTTGAACAGCATTTTCCTGCTCTCATCGGACCAAATCTTATTGTCAAGATAGCATTTAAGAGGTCAAATTTCATCCTGTTTCTTAGTTTACATTTTGTATAATACACAGTACTGAAAACTCTTTCCGCATCAGCATTTGAATGGGGTAGTATCATGGCAGACATCGCATATTCAAAGAGCTTACAGAACGGACTGTTTCCTGAGGTATCTTTAAATTGTCTTACTTCACTCCAAAAAGCTTCAGTTTCTGTTTTGTTTGTCCAGTCAACCAAATTTATTTTGGTTAACTAATATTCTGCTTCCGCCACACTATTATCAGTAGCCCTTAAAAATGTTGTTAATAGAAAAGAATGAAATATTTTTCAATATATCTAAATTTTTAGGAAGTCTCTGCTTCAGTTTATTGAATAATGAGACAAGAAAATCTTGACAGCGCTTGATTCGATTTGGTATCCTAGGTATGGCTTAGGAGCCAAATAGCTCTCTATATTGCAAGTGAACAAGTCAGCTTTATAAGTTGGCAATATAAGTTGGCAATTTAGTGAAATAGCAAAATGAGGTCGTAAAGTAATTTAACTTAATCAACATTTTGAGATTCAAATAGTTTATTAACTTTTGCACTTCACTTAAAATGGGTTGTAAAAAGAAAAGGAATGCCAAATTGTTTTCATCACTGTACATTCCATATAGTATTTCAGCTGTGTAGCATTTTTCACTTTGTCTTGTTATTTCGAAGTGCGTCTTCAACTCCAACCATTGGTTCACAAGTTACTTCAACAACTGGTTGAATTGATAACCATCTAGTTTTGCAATATGACAGAATTTTCAGTGGTGGGGAACTATCATTTAATGCTTTATATAAATTGTTATTGCTGTTGTCTGACAGATGATTTGGAGAACCAGTTATGTGTTTCAGCAATAAGGAATTACAAATTCCTTATTAAACATTCTGATGAAGCATGTGATAATGCTAGCTGCAAGGAAACGCACATTTTATGAGGATTAAAGATGAGATATCTTCCTTAAATTATATATAAACGCTATGGTTGATATCAACCATTATCGAGGCATTATCTGTACCAGTTGCAGCCAAATTCACGTGAAAAGAATCACAAAGTCGGCATTACAGCAGGAAGTCGCAGCACAGTGTTTACAGTTCACATAATGTTATTATAATTTATGCGCCGTTTTACTCATTAGCAGGGGGTTGCCAGATTGTTGAGCGTTGACCCAAGTCAGTTCAAAGTTTAAATAATGGCAGTTACCATACTTTACGCGCGTCCAGACTAAACATAAAATGGGTAAATGACACCGAAAGAAAAGTAAAATCTAGAAAGTATTCAAAATATTCGACTCCAAATGAAAAGTATCTAGAATTGCATCCAGCATCCAAACGTCAGAAAACGGTATCCAGATGCCGGCAAAAACCTCTAGATCTGGATATAAAATATCTAGAATGGCAACTATGCTCAGTCCCTTTTCATGCCTGCACAGTTAGATTTGATTGGTTTTCTGACACAAGAGATTTCCTTGTATACTTCCGCCGATCTTGGTTCATGTTTTCGTTCTCTCACATGGCAGAAAAGTAACCATACGTGAGAAGTACAAGAACTTTCTTGTTTGTACTATAATAGACTTAATATACACTACGCTTCCGTCATGGAATCCATCGAGGATATTATGCGAATGGATAAAGAAAAGTTGGCTGCCCCTATCAAAACAGTCGAGGTGCGTGTAGAGTGTCTTATTTAAAGTTTTTGAGTGTGATGCATTTAAATGATTTATTTTATGCAAATTGTATTGTAGCAGGTTTCATCATGGTTTTCATTCAAATTGTTATTGGGTATTTACTAACGAGACCACCACAGATAGATAAGCCTTGAAAAACCAAATCTAATGGTACCTCAATGATGCATGTATCTCAATTTTAAGCGGAGATTCACACGAGTGTTGGGTGTTGGGATCTTGAACAAAATTTTACTGTTTGTGATTTCTTGGCAAGTTTGCTTTCAGAAGTTTGCCATTGCTTTCTGAATGACCGACACTCACACTCACCACACCATTGCATGAAAACCGATGCAAGGAGCTCTGCTTTCAGATCGCCTGCAGCTGTTTCTAATGCAGTATTACTATTAGAATTGGAATTGTGTTCATAACTGCTTTGCCACAGAGGCGTGGCCTAACCATACTTCATTTTTTTAATGGAAGTGTCTATTCATAGCGCACTATGTATAAAGTATTCCTTTATACATAGTTAAACTGTCCCGGCTGGTCACGTGATTTTCCAAGTCACATTTCTTAACGAATGTGATGTCATCGGGACATGTGTGTGGCTATATTATACATTTTTGTTGATTCAAAATCGTATCCTCAATAGCATAGAGATAAGAGTTTGCCACAGAGGCGTGGCCTAACCATACTTCATTTTTTTAATGGAAGTGTCTATTCATAGCGCACTATGTATAAAGTATTCCTTTATACATAGTTAAACTGTCCCGGCTGGTCATGTGATTTTCCAAGTCACATTACTTAACGAATGTGACGTCATCGGGACATGTGTGTGGCTATATTATACATTTTTGTTGATTCAAAATCGTATCCTCAATAGCATAGTGATAAGAGTCTCCGTCTGATACGCGGTAGCTCGAGGTTCGATTCCCGGCCAGACGTTTTTTTTTAATTCTCCAGCAATTAATGGTGTGAAAGCGACTTTTTAATTTTTAAAAATATATTAGAAAGTAAAATATAGAACTGAGAAACTCGAACCTTGTGAATAAAGTGTGCGCTATGGATCTGCGGAAGCTGCCGGAGGGGGAGGGGGGCGCCCTCCAGGCAGCGATGGAATGATCGAGTGTCGGAATCGATGAATTCAATGGATCCAATAGATGTCTTTGTTTACCATGAATTGTATTTGCCAAATAAAATATCTATGTTCCTATTTAAATTAACCACCTTCTTAATGGCTCAAACTAAAATTGACTAGTGAGTAGACGTGGATATACGAAATTAAGAGCTATGTTTGACACTTTGGGGGTTCTTCTCTGGGAGCAGTGCCCTGTATGGTGTCACCCAACCCTTTTCCCCACTACCCCTACTACCCTTGTATCATCCTGATCAAGAAAGACAGGGCCAGGAGTCAAGGAAACAAGACAAATGCCTTCCCGTACAACACTGGTCAAGACGCCATAAGCAAGATCAGAAGAAGAACACTATCCACCTCCCGTAGGAGACAAGAAAGATGGTTGCAGCCACCATGGTGGAATGGAGAGGTAGAGAAGGCATGGCTGGGAAAGAGGCAGGCTGGCAAAAAGCCAGAAAGGCTAACATGCCACAGGTTGAGTTGGCGAACCTGAAGACTGAGGTCCATAGGACGATGACTTTATTCAAATCCTGCGCCAAACAGGCCAAGGCCAAGAAATGGGATGAGTTCTGCAGGAAGGTGTGCTCCGAGCGATCTCTTACGACATTCTGGCGCCTCCATAAGAACGTGAACGGTGCTGCACAACGTAGGGGTATTCCAGACTTTCAAGGCACAGACCTCACATGGAAAAAGTCGGATGAGGATAAAGGTAAGGCCCTTTTTGCACACTACATAGAGCAGAAAGACGAGCCGCCAGACAGAGGACCACAACGACACTCTCAGTTGTGCGATGGGGTCGGGACAGACGAAGAATGCATAATCACAGCTGAGACAATACGTGCGATGCTCAAGAAATCACCTAACACCACCCCAGGCCCAGACGACATCCGATATGGTGACCAACTGGTGATGTCAGATGATGACATGGAAGAACTGGCCAGAGAATTCAACACCAGTTTCCAGAGGGGTCAGATCAAAGAGCAATGACTACACAGCTACTTGCTGCCGCTGCCAAAACTGAACAAAGACCATTCCAAGATAAGCGGCTACAGAATCATTACGATGCAGAACACTGCTGGCAAGCTACTGGAGAAAATTGTAGCACACAGACTTGCTTGTGACTTGGAACAACTCGGCTGCTTCCCGCCCACACTTGGAGGATACAGACGTAACAAAGAGTCATGGCTGAATGCGGCGGTCTTTGCTCAAGATGTTTACGAAGGATTTCAGGTCAGAGAAGAGACATGTGCGGCCGCCATAGACTTAGAGGACGCATACAATAGAGTATCCTTCGAGCACTTGATGCAAACCCTCTTCAGACTGAAAGTGCACCCTCAACTTGTACGATGGATAGCTGCAGATCTGCTCCAAAGGAAGGTGGTGCTAAGATGCGGGAGTTGGTCTTCTGAGCCGATAACGATATGTCCAGGATTGCCGCAGGGTTCACCACTGTCACCAGTACTATTCAACGCGTATACGGTGCCGATCACTGAACAACAGTTGGACGGGAGGGGTAGGACTCTGTCATTTGCTGATGACATTCTCGTGTATCAACAGGGTCAAGATAGACATGCGGTTGCCAATGATATGCAGGGCGAACTAGATCGAATTTCCTCATGGTGTGCTGATGCCGATGCCCTTGTCAACCCTGCAAAGGCATCGGTTACATGGCTCTCCCTAAACAACCATATTGTGAACACAGACCTGAAATAAAGAACAAATAAGTTGGTATCAACCAATGCTGGTCTGATGATCTCGCTTTAGGCAACAAACAGTCTTTCCTAGGGTTTTTGTGTATTAGGTGTTGGTTACCTGTTCCTTACCTTGCTGCACAAGAACTTTGCACACTTGTCTTTCTGTTCTTATCTGTCCTCTACTTTTGTTGTTTTGGGAAAGGCGTTTAGCCACCCGAACATGAGTTCTTCTCTCTCTCTCTCTCTCTCTCTCTCTCTCTCTCTCTCTCTCTCTCTCTCTCTCTCTCTCTCTCTCTCTCCTCTCTCTCTCTCTCTCTCTCTCTCTCTCTCTCTCTCTCTCTCTCTCTCTCTCTCTCTCTCTCTCTCTCTCTCTTCTCCTCTCTCTCTTCCTCTCTCTCTCGCTCTCATCTCTCTCATCATCTCTCTATCTCTCTCTCCTCTCTCTCTCTCTCTCTCTCTCTTCTCTCTCTCTCTCTCTCTCCTCTCATCTCTCTCTCTCATCTCTCTCTCCTCTCGTCTCATCTCTCTCTCTCTCTCTCTCTCATCTCTCCAGCTCTCTCTCTCCTCTTCCTCTCGCTCTCCATCTCTCTCACTCTCTCTCTCTCTCTCTCTCTCTCTCTCTCTCTTCTCTCTCTCACTCTCTCTCTCTCTCTCTCTCTCTCTCTCTCCTCGTCTCTCTCTCTCTCTTGAAGGAGGACTGTCTCCTCTCTCTCTCCTCTCTCTCTCTCCTCTCTCTGCTCTCTCTCTCTATCCTCATCGTCTCATCTCTCGCTCTCTCTCTCCTCTCTCTAGTCTTCTCCTCTCTCTCTCTCCTCTCTACTCTCGTCTCTGTCTCTCTCTCTTTTTCATCTCTCACTCTTCTCTTCTCTCATCTCTTCTCTCTCTAACTATCTCTTGTCTAACTCTCTCCTCTCTACTCTTCTCTCGCTCTCTCTCTCTCTCTGTCTCTCATGCTCTGTCTATTTCATTCTCTCTTTTCTCTCTCTTTTCTCTTCCTCTCTCTCTCTCTCTTTCTCCCCTCTCCTCTCTCTCTCTCTCTCTCTCTCTCTCTCTCTCCTCTCTCTCTCTCTCTCCTCCCTTTTTCCCCCTCTCTCTCTCTCCTCTCTCCTCTCTCTCTCCCTTCTCTCCTCTCTCTCTCTCTCTCTCTCGTTTATCACTTTTTTTATGTCTTTCAACACTTTCTCTATCTCTGTCTCCACACTATCTTGGTTTTTCTATCTCCCCCCCTCTCTCTTTTCAACCTGATTCCCTATACCAGGTTTTCCTGCACTTTATATGCGTAGCATTTCCTTGTTTATCTGTTAATTCATGAGGTCAGTCAGTCGAAAGCCTGGTGTTTGAATTGCCTAGTCATGTCTCTCTGAGGCGACGCATATTACTGTCAGCTTGGACCAGAATTATCAGGACATAAATAGTAGGTCGGTAATGTAAACAAAGAAGGATGCCTGTAAACAGTAAGTGTACAGAAACGCAAATTAACAATTCTTGAACTTGCCTGGGGACACACAATTATTTGTATTGGGGATACCAATCTGGAAAATTATTCTTGATATTTAAACAGCCACTACTTCAACTATGTATAAAGTATTCCTTTATTCATACTTCACTATGTATAAAGTATTCCTTTATTCATACTTCACTATGTACAGGGTGGGGCAAAATGATCTGACACATTTATAACTTTAATAAAACTAAATTAGAATAAATGAACAAAACAGTATTTTTATTTATCAAATGTACACATGCCATTTTGTTTTATGTTGTTTGAATAATGAAAAAAAAGTATTTTTATTTCCCAAATGTACTTGAACCCGTGTGATTTTTTTTTTCTCTGGGGATACCTAAAATCAAAGGTATACATTCATTGCCTCCGATCTATTGAACAATTGAAAGATGCAATTCATCAAGAAATTGAGTCTATTCCACATGAAATGATCCGCCGAGTTATGGACAACTTTCGCGAACATCTTCAACAGTGTGTGGACAATAACGGCGAACATTTGACTGATGTAATTTTTAAAAGAAAATGAAATAAAATGACATCATATGTATATTTAGGAAATAAAAATACTTTTTTTTCATTATTCAAACAACATAAAACAATGGCATCATGTGTACATTTGATAAATAAAAATACTTTTTTGTTCATTTATTCTAATTTAGTTTTATTAAAGTTACAAATGTGTCAGATCATTTTGCCCCACCCTTTATAAACTATTCCTTTATTCATACTTCACTATGTATAAAGTCTCCCTTTATTAATACAACCATGTAACTTTTTTATTTGTAAACAAAAATCATAGCAGCTATGTATCACTGTTGTTGACAATGAGACCTAATTAAATAAACAATAATTTTTGAAATGGCTCATCTGATCACACTAATATTCAAAATGGCTGTCCATTAACTCTTTACCGGGCAGATGCTTGTCCGTCTTTTAGCCCTGAACGGGCAAGATTTTTGGGTTCGGTAAAATTTCAGGTTGCGTTAGTCAAGTGATTTTAGTTAAATAAACAACACAGTGAAGGGAAAAGCATACAGAATATGTTACTCACGTGATTGTTGTCGGTTATCCATATATGAACACAAATATTTACGAAATACAGTTATTGTTTGTGATTTTCAGTCATCTATATGGCAATTTACAAACATATTTTCAGAATCATAATCACTTTCTTTAAAGTCCGACTCACAACTGCTAATGACTAATGCAAAGTAATGCTTTTCACTGATATTTAGCTCCGATTAGTAGTCAACTTCGTGCCCTTTAATGTCACTTAAATTGAACCTAGCGAAATCTCCGCTATCACTTGAAGAATCGTCAAAATCCATTTTGAAAAAGTAAGCGTAAAAACCTCGAAAACTATCGAAACAATCCATTCAAATTCATAGTAGGTGCTTGCAAATGGCGGCTACGTTGTCAAGCTATCGGTGAAAGCGAAAGTAGCCGTCGGAAGTGTCGGAAAGCCGAGAGATCGCGTTTTTACAATGCATAATAGTATCGGACGCGTTCGGGCAGTCTGCCCGTTTAAGCGATCGGATGGAAATGGACGTTCCACCCGGTAAAGGGTTAATGTAAATAGAACCAAATAATGTTACAGTTAAAAAATTTAGATGTATATCCTTCGTATCCTTTATAGGACGTTTGCAGTCAACACCAGCATTTTTTGCTGTTCATGTCTTAGCAAGTTTATGTTCAGTAGTCTGCCATTGCTCTCTAAACGGCCGGCACCCATACCAATTCGTTAAAAAACCAGCGCAGCGCGGTCTGCTGCCAAATCGCGCACAACTGTGTTTTGAGCGCGGGTATACGGGATTACGAACAGCGTCCGCAACTCCTTCGCCACGGAGACCGGTAGTGTTACAGTATGTTTGTTTGTTTTGTTTTTTTTAAATCAAGTCTGGACATTTAAGATTACAATGGTAATGTGATCTTTAGGTCATTAATGTCCAAAAAACACTAATGATTTCCATGACTCTTGGGGTTTTTTTAAAAATTTAAACATACTGTTTATTAAAAAAAATGTTACAGTATGTTTTAAAAAAATACAAACCGTGTCATTTAAACCATAAGTTTTTTAGGAGATTAAAGAACTAAATATCACATTGCCATTGTAATCTGAAATGTTCAGACTTGATTAAGATTTCAAAATGGCTGCCATTTAATGTTTCAAGTCTGATATGTTAATTAATAATCAGAAAACGACACTGTATATTTTGTGTGTGCGGATTTGTAAAATGAACATATAGGTCAAAAAGTCACTTTAATATTAAATATTCTGCCCTTTTATCATTGAATTTAAAGAAATGTGTGATTGGTTCACACAGTTGATTCCCAGACATTGTATCATGCATTACCTTACTAATTAACTAGTGGTTTTAATACACTTAAGATGTCTGACAACCCAATGGCTATCACTGTTTTGAAATTGTGTTCATTTACATGCTAAGTTCATTCACTGTTAATTAACATAAATAAATGACAAATACGAAGAGGAGAAGAACCATGGGAAGTTGCAGTGGAGTTAGGTTTCTGAAACAGTACAGACGTTGACCGTTCTAGAAAGGTTTGTAGTGAAATCTGATTATCAACATATAAAGAACAATGTAGAGTGCAGACATAATATAAGTTTCAAAGGAGACATGGGAAATTGCAGTGGAGTTAGGTTTCTGAAACAGTACAGACGTTGACCGCTCTAGAAAGGTTTGTAGTGAAATCTGATTATCAACATATAAAGAACAATGTAGAGTGCAGACATAATATAACAGTTTCAAAGGAGACAATTGACAAGATAGTAAGACTAGCATATTCCTCATAGACGACAGGTTTCCATGCTGAATGTCAAGAGTGCTATCTTGAGCTATTTGTTTTGGGCAAGTGAAGTTACAGCAGTGCCATCTCTGCATTATTGGAAAGAGACTTGGTTGAGTTAACAAGGCAAGGCACAGGCATTAATGTCATAGAAAGATACTGTTATAATATGGTTATCATTGTGTAATAATGTTCTGTATGTTTGAAAAAGAAAGGAGATGAATCCGATAACAGTAGGATGATGTATAAATCTTTAACTCGAGAAATAAGAAAGAACACAAGAAAGGACAAAAATCAATACATACAAGATTGCTGTACCAGAATAGAGCAATGTCATAAGACTGGAAGAGATTATGAAATGTTCAAAGAAATGAAGGTATTGACAAGAAATGTTCAACCTCAATTGAATGTTATCTGTGACAAGATGGGAAATACCTTAACAGAATCTAGGCAAATTCTAGAAAGATGGCAGGAGTACTGCAGTAGAATGTATGATATGAGTGACAGTGAGGATATGAATGAGATACATGAGCCAATGACAGCAGAGACAGAACCTGAACCCTCATTAGATGAAATTACTTGGGCTATAAAGAACCTGAAGAATGGTAAATCTCCTGGATGTGATGAGATACCAGCTGAACTAATTAAAGCGGGAGGAGAAGAAAACATACACATATATCATGTATTATGTAAAAAGATTTGGAAATATGGTATATGGCCAAAAGATTGGAAGAGAACTATCTTCATTCCAATACCAAAAAAGGGCAACCTGAAATTATGCACCAACTATAGAACTGTTGCCCTGATCAGTCATGCAAGTAAAATTCTACTAAAAGTCATAATGGGAAGACTTCATAAGAAAATGGAAGAAGAGATTAACGTAGTTCAAACTGGATTTATACAAGGAAGAGGAACAAGAGATCACATATTCAACATGCGATTAATAATAGAGAAGTGCAGAGAATTTAATGTAAACCTATTCTCATGTTTTGTGGATTATTCAAAGGCATTTGACTGTGTACAACATCAGAAACTTTGGGAAATCATGAGGAATATGGGCTTTCCATCACATGTAGTACAACTCATAAAAGTGCTCTATCTAGACCAACAAGCAGCAGTTAGAATAGATGGCGAGACATCAGAT
The DNA here is from genome assembly GCA_014155875.1 of Cepaea nemoralis. Classification (NCBI taxonomy): domain Eukaryota; kingdom Metazoa; phylum Mollusca; class Gastropoda; order Stylommatophora; family Helicidae; genus Cepaea; species Cepaea nemoralis. The sequence goes on from JACEFZ010014443.1 coordinate 47,262, forward strand.
TGGTTTGACATCAAACAAGGAGTCCGTCAGGGCTGCATGCTGTCACCCTATTTGTTTAACCTGTACGCCGAAAATATAATGAGAAATGTAAGAGATGATATAAACAGGGAGCTATATGAAGCCCTAAATATCGGCGGTCATGACATACCAGAGATTCGATATGCTGATGATACAGTATTACTATCCACAACACAGAATGGCATAGAAAACCTCATAGCCTCAACCCAATTGAATAGTGAAAATCACAACTTATATCTTAACATAGCAAAACCAAAGATAATGCATACAGACAAAACTGCAATGGAGAAAGAAATATACGTTAATGGGGAAGAATTGGAGGTGGTGGAAAATTTTGAATATCTTGGGTCACTGATTACCAACAATGGTGACACAATGACAGAAATTAAACGGCGACTATCAATTGCTCTTCAAAGACTAAAACAACTGAATAAATTATGGAGTGGGACAGACAGAACTACAAAAATTAGATTTTTAAGAGCATGCATCTTTCCCATTGCAACATACGCCTGTGAGACATGGACACTTACTAAACAAGCTGAACAGCGCATAAATGCCTTTGAACATAAATGTTATAGACGAGTTCTAAGAATATCTTGGGTAAAGAAAAGAACAAATGCATCCATACTTCAAGAATTGAATATTGAAGAAGGTTGGCTATTAAAGACGATAAAACAAAGAAAATTGAAATATTTTGGTCACTTGAAACGTCACGAAAGTTTGGAGAGAACAATAATGGAAGGATATATGCCTGGGAAGAGAGGAAGAGGAAGGCCAAAGAGAAGATGGGTGCAGGATGTAGCGGATGATCTCCAGATGGGTGTATCAGACGCAGGACATCTTGCTTATGATCGAGAGGTTTTCCGGAAGGTTGTTATGGCAGCGAGGTTCTGCAAAGGACATGCTACTGAATGAATGAATGAATGTTTGCAATACACCTCATGGCTTGAAAAGGGGTCCTTTACTTTACCTGATATAATTCTTAGTTATTGCAAGTGTTAACAGTTTGTGAATTCAGTTGTAATGTTTGATTCTTCCTCAGTTGGTAGTGCCAAGACTAACTCTCACTATCTGACAGTACAGACACTTCCCCCCCCCCCCCCCCTCTCTCTCTCTCTCTCTCTCTCTCTCTCTCTCCCTCTCTCTCCCTCTCTCTCTCTCACACACACACACAGAGAGATATATATATATATATTATGCATATACCTACACCAGTTTATTGTGGAGCGACTTCAGTCTTAGGAGTGTTCTGTTCATGTTCAAACACATGCAACATTGATCTAAATCACATTTTGTAGCAGTAGAATGTACACAAAGATTGTGCTGCATGTGTCAGTAATATCAATCCATGTTCACATTTGCATTCAATTTATAGAAAATGTTTCTGATTTGAGAAATACTAATTGCAGCAACTAAATGAAAATGATAGAACGGGTGGCAGAGACAAAAGATACTGGGCAATTTTCATTCTGGCGGCGGCATTATGTACAGTGTTGGATTGCCAAGACTCCTGTCTGTTCCACTTTTCACATTGGACAGTGGGGAGCATTTTGTGTGATATTCACTGGCACAGGAACAGAGCATAATGGGGACGACCCGTTGCCTTGAAGTTGGAACCTCGACTAACTAACTAACATTGAAATATATTAACAAATTGATTGATATAAAATGTTAGAGAAAGTTTCGGAAAGGTATAATTGTCTAGCCAGCTGGACAGGTACTTTATGGTGATGATGATCCTCCTCTCTGTCTGCCATGACTTACCTAGACAAAGTACATTACAGTTAGATTGCACTTTGACAATTAACAATTTTCAGCATTACTCAACAATTCAAAACATAAAAACATATTGTACTTTGCTTTGCCCTTTGCGAAATATTTTTCTGTTTTACATGTATGCAGGAAAAATGGAGGCTTCTACCAGCATTTTTGAAAACTAAAGGACTTGTGAAGCAGCACATAGACTCTTTCAACTATTTTATCAATGTTGAGGTAAGATTCACATATGCTTGTGCTGTTTACGGCCTCTCTCTCTCTCTCTCTCTCTCTCTCTCTCTCTCTCTCTCTCTCTCTCTCTCTCTCTCTCTTCTCTTGCTCTCTCTCTCTCTCTCTCTCTCTCTCTCTCTCTCTCTCTCTCTCTCTCTCTCTCTCTCTCTCTCACCCCCCCCCCCCCCCCCCTCCCCCTCTTCCTTTACCTTACATAAAAGTTTATAAGTTTATAAACATGTATTTGACAATGAAAATGTGAAACTGTCATTACAATCTGCAATCAGTTGCATTGTTACAGAGATCAGAGTGTGAGTACAGAAGTTCATTTGTTGTTTCTTTAAATGCATTAACAGAATTGAGTTACTTTGGTGTAAAGCAAGCATCACACAGTTTATACAAGGGGGGCTTCACATGAAAACCTTGAAAGTGTGTGGTAGAAAATTACAATAACCATGCCATTGTCTTATAACCTGTTAATATTGTTGAGGATGTCAGGCGCGTTCTGCACATGACATCACAGGTGCAGATGAACACAGTGACATCACAATGACTGCTTAAAGATGGCCGTCCCACTTTTGACATACACCAAAGAGGATTCATGTTCTGTTATCCATGTTTTGATCAGTGAAGGGGTGAAATCTATAGAAATTAATCGACGAATAAAGGACCAGTCTGGTGATGCGTGCCTGTCAGTTCAGCAAGTATATGAGTGGAGTAGGAAGTTTCAAAATGGCGTGACTTCTGTGACAAACTGTTCACAACCGTGTCAGGCACACTGAATAGTGACACCAGAGTCGTTTTTTCTATACAAATCCAAGCACTTTATCAGCACTGGAGAACTTGCATTGAACGCACTGGTGACTACATCAAAAAATGATACATTTATTCTCTACTTTTTCACAATGTATTCACCCCCCAAAAAAGAACCTGAGGTTTTCATTTGAAGCCCTCTTGTATCAAGAATTGTTTCACATTATAACTTATGCAAAGTATTTTACACTTTGTTGACAAGAAACTTGCAGATTTAAATATTCATAACTGCTAATAACAGTAAAGTATAAATATAGAGTAAACTTTGAGTGTTGAATATTGTACAGTTTCAGAATACCTCATCTTAGATGTTTTCTTCTTTATGAGAGATGACAAACAGTCAACAGCACATTGGGGCATAGGACCTCAACCAACTCATTCCAAACAGTTCTATCTTGAGCCACCTCATGCAGTTCTGATCACGTTCTCCCCACATTATTCATGTCTGTCCCTACTTCTCGCCTCCATGTGTTTTTAGTTAGTTAGTTAGTTAGTTGACAGATCATTCTCATTGCACATCGAACCATTCAGTCCATAAGTGCTCGGATCCCCTCCTCAGCAAATCCCGCAGCATGTAGTGGCTAACGACACCAGTTCTGTGTTGGTTTATCAATCTTCTTTGGCTTCCTGCGTAGTGTTCTTGTTTGGCCACACCTCTTTTAATTTGCTATTTTCGCAGTCTGGCTATGGTTGTAGATTCACAGTCATCACATGGTTCTCGCAAAAGTCTTACTTCTCGTAGAGCATTCAGAATGTCAGCCTGGTCCATGGCGCGTCCACCCTCCACAGTAGCTTTACCTACGAGCTTGTCAGCCTGCTCATTTCCTTTTACTCCTGCATGCCCTGGCACAAAGATGAAACTAATCTTTGCCAGCCGAGACAACTCCAGAGACAGCAACCATTCTCTTCGAATCCACCCTATCTCTATCCTCTTGAGCATGCTCATTGAGTTGCTAAGGAAACATGCCCTAGTGAATGTCTGCACAAAAGCACCAGAGTCCTCCTTCACAAATCTCCCTACGGCCTGAGCCGTAAAGGCCCATGAGCTTCTCACATGTCGAACGACCGACCCATCTGTGTAAATGACAGCATCACCGTCTAGTGAATTCTCGAAAACCAACGCTTGTACTTCCGCCTCCACAGCAGCCGGATTTTCTTATCTGCATTTTCTGTCTAGCTGGATGCAAACTGAAAAGGACATACAGAAATCTGTTGGCACTTGTAACCTCTCATCGCCAGGTTCTAAGTCCTCAAGTGAACACACCTGTTGAAGAATGTCTTCGGCTTGACCCATCCATGACCATCCTCTTTTTAACCTGCTGCCCTTCACCTTCATAATTTCACTATGCAGTGGATGTTGTGTGTTTGCGTTAACTCTGAGTTAGGCACGTGCTCTACAAATTTATATTCTGTCTTCAATGGTTGGAAAATCAGGAAGGTAGTGCATTGCCCTGCATGCTGTATCTCTTGTACATCCAAGAAAAATGCGCATAGCTTCGTTCTGTATCCTTTCCATCCGCTTATTGCTGAGAGTCAGGATTGCCATTGCATACTCAAAAATAGACATGACCAGCCCCTCGTATAGAAGACAAAGATGGCGCTGCTCACAGTTTGCTGCCGCCATCACCCGCATCGCAGCCATATCCCGCTTGGCCTTTGTTATCACCTGGTCTATGTACTCATTATAAGTAAGGCTTCGATCAAAACGTATCCCCGGGTACGTTCTTTCCACCATCTCTGAACACAGATTAACTGTTGGTGTTGGAGTGTTGACAATATGATTATTCAACGAGAACCATGTCACTGTTGCCTTTGTTGGGTTGACCATTGCCCCAGCTTCAACACACCAAGTACTTATGCGATTGAGTTCGGTTTGTAGTTCCACAGCAACCTGATTCCTATCCTTCCCCTGACGATACACTAAAACATCGTCGGCATATGACAGTGTCCTACCCCGGTCCATTGATCTGCTCGCTGGTGATTCTCACAGTGTAGGCGTTGAACAGCACCGGAGATAATGGTGATCCCTGTGGTAGGCCAGGATATATTGTTGTTGGTTCCGAAGTCCAACTGCCACATCTAAAACTACTTTCCGTTGGAAGAGGGCTGCAGCGATCCAACTAAGGAGGAATGGACTTATCTTGAGTTCAAGAAGCTGAAGCATTAAAATATCCAATGGTACTCTGTTGTACGCGTCCTCAAGATCAATCGCTGCAGCAAAGGTTTCAATGCCTGAGTGGAAACCTTCATAGACATCATGGGCAAAAACTGCTGCATTGGTCCAGGTTTCTCTTTTTGGACGGTACCCACCCAGGGTAGGTGGGAAAACACCTTGCCTCTCTAGCTGGCTTGATATTTTTCTGGCAATTAACTTCTCCAGCAGCTTGCCTATTGTATTCTGCATGGTTATAACTCGATATCCCTGAATTTTGTGTGGTCTTTGCCAGGCTTTCGGCAAGGGAATCAGATAGCTGTGTAACCACTCCTCCTTGATGCTAGCACTCCCTATACTGTTGTTGTACATGTCTGCTAGTTTCTCTAGCTCGTTGTCGGTACACCTATTGATGTCGTCGTATCTTATGCCATCTGGCCCTGGAGCGCTGTTTTTGATCGTCGAAGCACAGCCTTGATTTCTTTCACTGTCACTGTGTCTCCATCCGAAATGTTCTGGGCCTTGCACCTGTCTGAGGTGACTTCCTTGGCAAGATTTCGGCCTCCCATGTCTGTCTGGTTGCTCTGCTCTAGATAGCGTTCAAAGAGGGCTTTGCCCTTGTCCTCGTCAGTCCTCTGCCAGATGAGGTCAGCACCTTGGAAGTCAGAAATGCTCTTATTCTTGACTACCCCACTCATGCTTTTATGTAGTCGCCAGAACAATTTCAGTGACTTGTCTATGCTTACTCTTTGACATACCTCTGCCCATTTTTCACTTTTAACCACCATGACCAGTTTTTTTAAATAGCTTACTTTTGTGTGCATCTCTCTTTCTAAGTGCATGCAGGGACTAGGATGGCCAGCTCTGTTCTTCTTGGCATTTTGCCATCTCTTTACAGCACTATGCTTATCCACCCAGGCCTTCTCCACCTCGAAATTGCACCAAGGTGGCTGCTCCCAGCTTTTTTTTTTTTGCCCTGAAGCTTTCTGCGCTTGTCATGTCTTATTTTACTCACCACATCTTGCCCTGTACTGTCATACTGGAAAGTCTTGACCATTAACTTGAGCTGCCTGGTTCTGCCTTTCTCCACCAATATGCTGCAAGGGTTGTGGTCGCTGCCGTGGTGCCCCAGGACACCTCATCTACACACTGTAGTGAGTGAAGGAGAAACCAGCGCCAGGTCAATAGCACTGTCCTCATCACCTGGACGGCTTGCTGTCCTGGTGACACAGCCACTGTTGATACCAGGTCAATGGTTTCACGTGCAGTCTCAAGCTCCTCCCCATGTGTGTTGGAGGAAATGTTTCCCCATGATCTGCCTTTAGCTGTGAAATCACCACAGAAAATAACATTTCTCTCATGACCTAATATGTCACTTAAGCACTGCTGCTTCTGGGAATCCATACTCGTGTTGTGGGCATAAACATTAACCAACACGAATGGTAGACTGGATTGAACTCTTACTGCCTGTATTTGTATGTCTCACTGTCCCAACTGGTCATGTCTAGCTCTGACGCCACCATACTGTCGTGGATGAGAATCGCCATTCCCAGATGTGTCTGTTGTAGAAACATTTGAAGCAGGCAATTTGGAGTAGCTGATCACCCAGTCTCGTCTCCTGGAGTGCTACAGTGTCATTCCTGTAAACCAGGTTTTCTAGAATAGGGCCCCATTGTTTTACGCTGGCGCAGTTCCAATATAGAATGCAGATATTCCTGAGGCCCAGATGGTCACACTTGAGTCTAAAACACCTTAAACCTCCACGCTTACCTTGCCGTTTGTGGCCTGCTCGGCGCCCACTTCGCCTTGTTAGGTTGACTGCCCACCGCTCGGAAAACACACGTTGTTCCGCCATGCTGAAAAAAACACGCTGCGAAAAATATAGCTTTTAATATATATATTTATAATATTTTATTATATTAGCTTTTATATATATATATAAATATAGCTTCGCTTGATGCACGAAACTCCGAAGCATCAGTGCAGATCTTGAGTAGAAACTCCTGGTTTTACATCCTGGCACACAAATTACATTCAAGAGATGAAAAAATCCATCTCCTACGTGAACAATTTAACAGTCACAAAACAACACGACCGTCTGTCGCCATCTTGACTGGAAGTCAATGTGCCATGTGTTTTTAGGTCAACTTTTAGTTAGCTTTTAGTTAACAAGGCCTTGTTGATTCCAGATAAAGCCATGTCTAGTTATTCTCAGGTTTTCTCAATGTATGTATCCAACATCAGCGTCTTTTCTTCACCTCTTGATTCTCTGGTATTTGTGTAATTCTCTCTATGAGCTCTACATTGGTGATTCTTTCATAGCCTTTTAGTTCTTCTGTTTTTTTTTTTACACATGTTACTAAATCTAATATAAAACAGAACTACTAGCACAGTACGTGCTTGGGTTTGCACACGGCTTGGTGCATGCGTGGTGCGCACCATTTGTATAAGATAGAGAACGGAAGAAGTGGTTGTCAGTTAGACAGTTAAAGCTTGGGGTGGCCATAGTGATGGTCGGGCATTAGAACTAAGTTACAGGATTGTTTTTAAAAAGGCATTACTACTTAGAAGGGTTAGCTGGTAGTTTGTGATTGGGTGGTCTTTGGGTTAGGGATTTTGATTCATGTTTTGTGTAACGAACGCCAATAATCAATAAACATTAGTTTAATATGATCACAACATTATTTCTATTGATTTCTGTTGATTTCCGTTCAAACCAGGTCGGTCAATTGGGGTATTACTTTCTATTAAGCCAGTAGGCTTATGACAATTAAATAATGGATGTTTGTAGTTTATTAGTAATCATTTTAATGGTTCTCCATGTAGTTGTACTGATCTAATGTTTGAATTGAATATTCAAAGTTTGGTGTTCAATTTAATTTCTTTTTGATTTCCTCCCATTTCCTAGTGCTATAAAAGCTTATGCCTATTGTATTTTTATTTTGATGTCTTTGTTTACACTGCTGCCTAGATAGATGTAGTCTTTTGAAGTGAGGTTTTCCCCAAGGAAGATTGGCTTATTATTTGCTTGATTTATTTTAACATTATTAAGGACTAATAGTTCAATTTGTTAATGAGGAAAAATTGGAGGTGGTGGAAAATTTTGAATACCTTGGGTCATTGATTACCAACAAAGAAACTAAAAGATGAATATCTATTGCTCTTCAAATACTAAAACAACTGAATAAATTGTGGAGTGGGGCAGATAGAACTACAAAAATTAGATTTTAAGAGCATGCATCTTTCCCATTGCAACATACACCTGTGAGACCTGGACACTTACTAGACAAGCTGAACAGCGCATAAATGCCTTTGAATATAACTTTGATAAAGAAAAGAACAAATACATCCATACTTCAAGAGCTGAATGTTCAAGAAGGTTGACTATTAAAGACGATAAAACAAAGAAAATTGAAATAGTTTGGTCACTTGAAACGTCACGAAAGTTTGGAGGGAACAATAATGGAGGGGTATATGCCTGGGAAGAGAGGAAGATTAAGGCCAAAGAGAAGATGGGTGCAGGATGTGGCTTGATGATCTCCAGATTGGTGTATTGGATGTGGGATATCTTGCTTATGAACGAGAGGTTTTCCGGAAGGTTTTTATGGGAGCAAGGTTCTGCAAAGGACATGCTACTGAATGAATGAATGAATGAATAGTTTGATGTCCAGTGAGGTTGGTCGGTTGTCTAAATATTTCAAACGTGTTTGTTAAGGACATGTGTACATTTTCGAGAATTCTCTTATTTTGCTGCATTTAAGTCTTGTCGCAATACCCTTTGTAAAACTGTGGGTTACAGAAATGGAGTGAGCAAAAGGTCATTACTTTTCATCATTTTTCTCAGCTAATGAAGAGTAAGCATGAAATGTTGCACACTTCAAATGTGGCTTTTGCTGATTGTGTGCACCAAATTGCAATCCAACCCAGCAAATAATATGGCTGCCTTAAACCTTTGTTAGCAACTTGCATTATAAGCAGCTAATTGTGGTGGAATTTCTCTTTGCAGAGAAGGAAACTGTTGTGATTAATTACAAGCATCTACGTGATGTATATGGACATTTTGCAGTCAACAGGAGTACAGTCAGTTGCTGGGTTCAGAGAATCAAAGAATCAGGAAGTGGAAATACTTGAGTTGTTTGATCGGCGTGCTGTGGATGTCCTGCCACAGTCTCCAATGCAGAGATGTTAGAATGTGCAGAGGGCATTATTCTTACTGATAGGCGAATCACCATTCAACAACTGGCCTCACAGCTGTCAGTTAGCAATGGTAGAACAAATGCAGTTATAAAAACTCTAGTATTTTCTAAGGTTTGTGCAAAATGGGTTATCTGAAGTCTCACAAGTGACCACCGATTGCAATTTCCTCTGAATTGTTATAGTGTTTCAGTGCTGATGGAGAGAAATTTTTGAATAAGATTATTACAGGTGACGAAACGACGAAAGAAATCCAAGACACCTCCTTCAGCTGGAAAGGTCATGATCACTGTCTTTTGGGACATTGAAGGTGTGATTCTTGTGGATGCTATGCCAAGGGGAGACAGTCAATTCACAAGATTACACTTAGATATTGAAATAAACTCAGTGTTTTTGCAGAGTTCGGCTGCACACGAATCCAGCAGACCTGCTTCTCCTTCACGACAATGCACGCCCTCACCAAATTGGATTGGACTCTACTACCCCACTCATCATGTAGTCCCAATTTGGCACCCTGTGATTTTCACTTATTTGGTCCACCCACTTAAAGATGCACTCCGTGGGACAAGGTTTGAAGAGGATGAAGGAGTGATTCATGCTTAGAAGAAATGGCTACATGATCAAGACAAAATCTGGTAAGGGTATAAGGGTAAGGAATATGTGCCCTTGTTTTGCACTGGCATAAAGCCACACAAGTTGATGGGGATTATGTTGAATAATATTGATGTTTACATGACATATCCATGTATATTGTGTATATACAGCTCCTGAGAAAAACAATGTGCATATTTACTTTCTGAATTCACCTCATATGCTGAATTGTAGTCTTTCCAGATTAACCATTAATGCATGCTGACAGTGCATGGAATAAAAAGCACATATACCTATTTAAAAATTGGCTGAGATTTTTCCCTAACCATAATGCCACATCAAGTTCTAAGCCAACCCCTTATTGACTCCAACACTAACATTCACTTATGTATGATTCATCCGAGGGACATAAATCTGGATCACAACAAGTAAGCAACTTTCAGGATTCATACATCTAGAGTAATGTTGCCAACCGAGGATTCAGATGAGTGCATGTCTGTATATTCATTGTATGATTATTAGTGTTGATTTGTACAATGTACATTGTGTGATTTGTCCAGCTAACATTTCATTCTCTTTTGTCTTGTCAGATTAAGAAGATCATGAAAGCTAATGACAAAGTTTTAAGTAATTCTGCTGATCGAGACTTTTATCTCAAGTAAGTGCTTAAATAAATTCATGTGTTTTGTTACCATTATTTTCTTCAATATAACTAAACATGGTTATCACTGTATCCATTTTACATAGACTTTTTAGCTAAATAACTTATTTTACATTTGTAGCAACAAAAATATCTTACATTGACAGTAATCAGCATCCCTTTGCAGTACATTTGATTTTATTTTGTCTGTGTGTATCCAAGCTTGCATTTCCTGCCAGTTTTGATTTTATTATGATCATTTTCTTGCAGTTATATAATATTTTGCAGTTTTTTGTTATTCAGAACATTCATTTGGAAAGCATACTATATAGAATATTGTTCTGTATTTATTAGGTATCTGAACATATATGTTGGCATGCCCAGTGTACAAGAAAGCCTTGGTATTGCCCAGACAGTGTCACCACATGAGGTTAGTAATATGTCGTGAGACAGAAAGGAACATCTATTGCATGAATTTACTACCATTCTTCATTATCATAGACTACACATTTTAAAAATAAGAAGATATAAATTCATTGGCTGACATTTTCTAATTTTGCAGGTGTCTTTTACTATCTGTAACCATAGCAACAAGGTATACATATGCAAACAATGCAGTAGGCTGATATGCTGCATTGTATCAAGTACAATCCCTCTACTTGCTTGTAGCATTTTGTGGGATGAAAGCGTGTTGGACATGAATTCCTCTTAAATAGAGAATGCTTCTCTGTGAATGGTTTGTTCTCTGATTGATTGATTGATTGATTTAGGAATCGACATCACAGCATTCGGGGCATTCCCATAAGCGCTCCGTCCCCATCCCCAGAAGCCAGCGAAGAGTTCAAACCCCAATAGTACCAGTAGCAATCTGATTATAAGTGCGTCGAGCATCAGCCAGATCCCCTCGTCACTCCTCGCTGTCGCATTCTTGCCAGACCATGGTGATCCATTTGCTCCTCCGAGGTGTACACGTGCTCCCACAAGGCCGCAACCATGTCTGCCTTATCATGCATCAATACTCCACCAAGTTTTGCAGAGCCAGCCAATCTGTCTGGCTGTTCATTCCCCAGCACACCATCATGCCCTGGAGAAAAGATCCAGACGATGCTTGCCACCCATGACTTCCGAAGCGAAGCAAGCCACTGCACGAAGCTTGCCTGTCCTCACCCTACTCAGCATGCTTTCTGAGTCAGTTACAATCACGATGTGTGTGTGTATCGTATTCTCCATCCAGCGGAAAGCTGCACTGACTGCCTCCACCTCCATTCTTAAGCTAGATGTTGTGGTATCATATGCCAGGCTCTCCTGCACCAAACTGTCGACCATTAGCCATTGCCAAGAACCCCCAGGCACTTCTACTACCTCTCAACACCGAACCATCTGTGTAGATAATCACATCACCCGGCGAGCATTATCCTGAATTAGTTGCTGGATTTCCACTTCAGTGACCCCTGCTGGCCACTCCCTGCACTCCCGGCTCAATGTGATTATAACTCTGCACAAGTCTAACTGCTCCGATGGCACTCTGACCCACTCCTCTCCTCGCCTAATGTTCTCCAAGATGCACAACTGTCTGATCGTATCCTCCGCCTGAGCCATCCATGATTTCTCTCTTATCAGTCACTGGCCCTTAACTCTGTTCTCTGAGTTGAGTTGAACTAAGAACAGATATCACTGCACTCTGGACATTCCCATACGTGCTCTGTCCCCTCGTTCAACAGCCAGCGAATAGTCACACTACTAATTGTTCCAGCCACTGTCTCATTGAAAGTTCTCCTGGTCTTCCTTCTCAGTTTTGAGATTCTACAAGATCCCCTGCCAATCCCCTGCAAGCTCTTCCTTTCCACATACAGGCTCTCAATCTGTTCCCCCACCTTCTCCACCTGGTCCCACAGGCGCATGATCACCTATCTCTTGTCCATGAGTAATTTACCACCAAGAGGTGCATTCCCTGCAAGTCTATCAGGCCCCCCCTCACTCCCGCATGGCCAGGGCAAAAAATCCATACAATTCTCACAATCCGACCTCCAAATCGAGGTTAGCCATTCCACACAAAACATTCCTTTCTCCACTTTACTAAGCATACTCCTAGAGTCCGTGATGAAGACAATGTGTGTTGCAGTGGTCTACTCTAACCAACATAATGCCGCTGTGACTGCTTCCACCTCTATTCTCATGCTGGAGGTCATAGCCTCATATGCCGGACTCCCCTTTTTTTTAAAGAATCGTCGAATACCCTTAGCAATAAAATCCCAACCACTCCGTCTGTTTCTCACCACTGACCCACCAGTATAGATTACTGTGTCACCTTGATGTGTGTTACTCTGGATCAGTTGCTGCACCTCAAAGTCTGTGAGGCCCACTGCCCATTCTCTGCACTCACAACCTAGTGTTACTATTACATTGTGCCAGTCCGTCATGCCTTCCGGTACTTCAACCCACTCTTTTTCACGATTGGTGGTCTTTAGATCACACACACCTGGCGTATAGATATTTCTGCATGTGTCTTTTGTGCACCCCAGGATCACCCGCGTGGCCGCACTCTGTATGCGCTCCAACCTTTCAAGCTAGCTCTTCAATACTGTCAGCAGCCCCAAACCATACTCAATGACAGATATTATTAATTGCTGAAAGAGCCTGTAAAGCATCCCCTGCTCTACCTCGGTAGCTGCCATAGCCTTCAATGCATGTAGTCCCCTACCAGCCTTCACCACCACAGCCTCCACATGATTCTTAAAAGACATACACCTGTCAAAGGTGATACCCAAGTACTTCAATTTACTCTCTCTACTAAGAGGAGATCCATTCAATATAATGCATTGGACATCTGGCTTCACAATCCGGTTATCCAGGGAGTAACCGTTGCCTTGTCTGGGTTTATAATGGCCCCTGTGTCGCTGCATCACCCGCCACCCTGTTTACTGCCATCTGTAAGTCTTTAGCCAAACTTTCCATATCCCTGCCCTTTCTGTACACCAGCATATCATCTGCAAATGTCAAGATTCTACCAACACCCGGTGACTCAATAACTGCAACTTTGCTGGTGTATACATTAAAGAGCACTGAGGACACGGAAGATCCCTGTGGCAACCCAGGTGTAATAGTACAAGGGTCAGAAGTTCAGGAATCCATGCGCAGTGCAACCGTACGCTCATAAAGGACTGCCGCAACCCACCTGACCAGGCAAAGTCAGACCTCTATGTCCAACAGAGTGTATATCAATCGATCATACCTAACCCTGTTATACGCATCCTGCAGGTCAAGAGCTACCGCTACTGTCTCTTGTTTATCCTGGAAGCCCTCATAGACATCAAATGCAACAGTAGCCGCATTGGCCCAAATGTCCTTTCCAGGCCGGTAACTCCCGAGCCCTTTGGGAAGCAGATTACTACTTTCCATGTGTCACTGGACCCTGTGGGCTACTATCTTTTCGAGGACTTTGCCAAAGGTGTTTTGCAGGGTTATGATTCGGTATCCATTAAGTCTGAAGTGATCCTTACCTGGCTTTGGAAGTGGGAACAGGTAGCTGTGCAGCCAATCCTGGAGTATTTCCGCCTTATTCATACTTAGGTTGAAATACAGTGCCATCTCCTCCAAGTCCATATCATTCATGTTACTCATATGGGAGTACCTCACCTCCATCCGGGCCTGGCGCTGTGTCTTTGCCCTTTTCAGTACCCATCTAATATCCTCCCCCTTAACCTCACAGTCCTCCTTCCTGACCTTCTCTGATCAGGCTTCTCTGACCATATCTCTAACATCCCTATCCTGCTGATCCATCTGGTTTAAAAATCGTGCAAGAAAAGCCTCCCCTTTGTCCTGGTTGATAGTTATCATCATAAACGGTACCATGTATACCAGGCATCGCCTGGCTGTTCATCTGCCGGTGCAGCTTTCAGAATTTACCTAATGTCACATCTCCGCCGACTTCATTTATAAACTGTTCCCACTTCATCAATTTTGCCTCTGCTGCCTGGAGTTGAAAATCCTGCCCCTTTACTTTTTTATACCTTTCCACCTCCAATTCTGTGGCAAGTGAATTTGTTGCTCTCCACACCCTCTGCCAATTCCTTATGGCCACCCTCTTTTCCTTCCATGATTTCCACCATGGTAGATGGGTGAAGAAACTTTCGTTAGTTTAGACCTTCCCTGTGATCTAAGGTCCCTAAAGAACAAAGAGTGGTCGCAATCATAACTGAATGCTCTAGGGCTCTTATAGCCCTGACTGTGCTGGTATCAGTACAGAACAGGGAAGGTGGTCACATCCATGATCCCCAAGGACACTCCATTTTATGTCTGATGCCACCTCTTGGGATACAACTGCCAGGTCGATGGCCGTGTCAGGGCCCCTGGTCTCATTGCCAGCCTAGTTGGTGTCCCGTCATTTATACAAACCACATCTGTCTTAAGCAAAGCCTGAGCAAGAGCAGTACCCTGTTTGTTCTCTCCCAACCTGTCCCACTCTTTGGCGTATGCATTGAAGTCACCACATATCAGATACCTAGTATCAAGGGTATCTGCTGAACCTTTCAACCAGTCCCAACTCTCTGTTACGCAAGATTCCCCACTTACATATATATTTATTAGGTTCCAGCTGCATCTTCCGATTTTAATCTGCATTCCCTGCACTTCTTTACTTTTCTGACCCCACCCACTCATATCCAGTATCGAATGCTGTAAGCCATCCTTGACCACCAGAGCCTGCCCATGTCTTCCCTGCCCGGCTGGGTTAATGTAACATGTATAGCCAGGGCACTTAAAAGTTTGTCTTCAATTCTTGTAACATCAGGGCATCAAAATAGCAGACCAGGTTCTCCAATATTGGTCCTCGCTGCTTTGTACTACGGCAATTCTAAAACCCAACCAATAAATTCTTTAGTCACAAATGATCTGTTTTCCTCCTACCCTTCTGGCTCCAGCCCTCTTCTTCCTTTTCCTTCCCCCCTCTCCTCTACCTCTTGTCCTCTACCTCTTCTCCTCTGGCTGTTGTCAAAGGTATCAAGCACAAAGCACACACTCCACTGATTCAGCGATTTTCTCTAAGTTAAGATGAATATGGTGGTCACTAGGATACAATTTTAAGGCATTGGCTGAATGATCCACTTTACCCAAGTTGTTGGTACTGTTAAAATATATTTTACGACCTTCATTCACATAAGATTTTATTTTGTCTGTTTGTATATTCTGTGATTGTTATCGTGCCTGTGTTTATTCTTGTGACACCAACAGCGTCAACACCTGGTTTTAATCTGAAGATGATGACTTGAAGGTTTTTGTGCTTAACTATGTGTTTTACTTTTACTGTGTTTTTTTTTACGGCTGTAATATTTATTAATCCCTTCAATACTGCTTGTGTTTCAGTGCCGTTTGCGAGACATCACATACTCATCACCAATAACAGTGGACATTGAGTTTGTTAGAGGGAAGCAGACTGTCACCAGAAAGAATATTGAAATTGGAAGGTACACTGTTACAGTGTGAAATTATATATCATCATCTTTGTGTGTCATGCCAAAGCAACTACATGTAATCATATTCTTTTCAAACATCCATACTCTGCGATCTTGATAAGTTCAACCACAGTTGTCTTATTCACCCCTTCGACAACCCATCCAGCATCATCAGCATTCACAGTCATCTCTGTAGTCGCAACCTTCTCCAGATCCTCTCTTCTCATTTGGTTAATTGCTATGTTTGATTCAGGGTAATTGTATGTTCTCTGGTTGCTTATTGTTTGTTCTTTCAGAATGCCGATTATGTTACGGAGCTCCAACTGTGTGTTGACCGGAAAAACAGCAGCAGAGATGGCTCAGTTGAATGAATGCCCTATGGATCCAGGGGGATATTTCATTGTGCGTGGCACAGAAAAAGTCATTCTTATACAGGAGCAGTTGTCAAAGAACAGGATGATTGTGGACACTGATAGCAAGGGCAACATTGAATGTTCTGTCACAAGGTAATTGCTGGAGTTTTAATTTTATTAGATAGCACTGAAATAACTTACATTACCTTGAGTATAATTTAGTGTATACTTTTCTCTAGGCTATTCATGGTAATTACTCCATTTCTGTAAACAAAATGTTCTTTTTTCAAAGTTGTAATGCATTCTTCATGTATATTGGAATTCAGTCTCCATCAATCCATCATTTGTGTGTATAACCTCATGATCTCTGCTGCTGTGTTGGTGCTTTCAGTGGGTAATTTCCTTGTGATGTTTTATGTGACCAAACCATCAGATTTGCTGTCTTTTTGTAATATTCTAACACTGATACTGCCGCAACATGCAGCTGATATTGTTTCTGATCTTGTGTTTTCTTGTCATATTTAGAATTTGTCATAGATATTCCATTTATGTTCTGTCAATTTGTAGTCAACCAATTGTTTTTAATTTCCAAATATGATAGAATAACATTGGTAAGAAGACATAGCTGTGGTTATTCTGTAATAATTGCTTTTTTCATAGCTGGGTATTTTGTCTGATTAGTTTGCCTTTGTATATCATGCAAGGTAAATCATCAAAATCTCCTGATTTTTATTTATGTTTAATTAGCAGTGGCCACAAGACAATAATCAAACAAGCAAATCGGAGCACAGATGAATATAGCGACTTCAGTATGTCATCATGAAGCAGATTATATAGCACTTTGTCATCAGTTTTGATAGGCAAGATTTCAAGATTTGCATTTCTAGGTCTGCTTACGAGACAGCAGGTTTCTGTCTCTGATCCTTACCCGTGCCTGTTCATTGTCTGGAGGTCATCTTAAGTTTCATACAACTCGAGTTTATTGTTGAGTCATTGGGTCAATAAACCTTCTCCCACTGACCATACAAAGAACAGTCCGGCAGAACATGCTGAGAAATATGTTAAATTGTTTATAGAGTAGAAGCAATCAAATTAAGCCCATATGTGCGTTGTTTATCAGCCGGGTGTGTCCTAAATTGTAGTGGTCTGTCCCTGACTGTCAAGAGTGGCCATTAGTGGGTCAGTTATTTTTATTTTATCCTGTTTTTCCCAGAATATGCAATTTCATTTTCTACTTGTTAATATTCTCCTCCCTCTGTTTTGCACGTTTATCTGCTTTTTATTATCTCACTAAGCCACACTGGGATGATATTAACCAAAGCATGGTTTTATTTCTCATAATTATCTTGCTTAGATTATTTCCCAGGTGCAGTTTATAGCTGGTATGTTCCTAAAGAAGTTCATGACATCCTTAACAGAATAGTATGTGTACATTGCTTTCTGTAATATAATTCAGTTCCTTGGAGAAGGAATCTACAACTCACCCCTAAAGTGTTCAGAATAAGGGTGTTCAGGATAATAAATGTGTCTCATACTTTGTGTACGGGGGAATGAACAGGCTGATAGGCTAGCAGGGAATGCACCTCTTGGTGGTATCTTGCCTATGGACAAGGGGGAGGTGGTCGTGCGCTTGTGGGACCAGGTGGAGAAGGCGGAGGAATAGATTGAGAACCCATATGTGGAAAGAATGAGATTGCGGGGGTTCAGCAGGGGTTCTGGAAGAATCTCAAAACTGAGAGGGAAGACCAGGAGAACTTTTAATCAGATAGCGGTGGGAACGATTAGTAGTATGACTCTTCTCTGGCTGTTGAACGAGGGGACTGAGCACATATGGGAATGTCCTGAGTGCAGTGATGTCGGTTCTTAACTCAACTCAACTCTCATACTTTGTTAGCATAGTAGAGATATCATCACCATGTGCCATGCTGAAAAGCTCAGTGTTCTTGTCTCGACCATAACACGTGGCCAAGCCATCCAGGTATTTACTTCTCTGCCTTCCCCTTGTTATCTTCCCCTTGATCTTGCCACTTGTCATCAAATTCTCCCATTTATTTCTTCTTATAACATGACCAACAAATTGTGTTTGTCTACGTCTGATTTCTCTAATCAGTTTATGATTTTAATTTGTTTCTTGTAGGACTTGGTCATAGGTTTTTCTGTCTGTCCATGGTATTCTTTGCACTTTTCTCAGAAACCACATCTCCACAGCCATTAGATGTTTTTCATCCTGTTTGCTCATTGTCCATGCTTCACATCCATACAAAAGCACAGGTTCTATGTAGCACCTCAACGCTCTTTTTCTCGTTACAATTTACATCTTTTTATTGGTCGATATGTTTTCCATCTTGCAAAAGGGTACCTTCACCATGGCGATTCTTGTTCTAATCTCTTCAAGGCATCTCCCATCAGATGTTATGACTGTTCCAAGATAATTATACCGATTCACTTGCTTAATAATATTCCCATTTACTTGTATATTCATCATCATCAAGTGCCATGCCGACTGGCGTAGGTGTTCATGACTCTCCACAGATCTCGGTCTTTGGTTTTCTGGATCAACTCTGCTGTTGATATTCCTCCAAGCAACCGTCGCAATCCATCCAGCATCATTTCTCGTGGTCTGCCTCTGCCTGTCTTCACCTTGATCTTTCCAGTTGTCACAATGTTCTCCAACACCTCTATTCTCATCACATGACCAAACAAAGCTGTTGTCTCTTCATTATTGTTGTATATAATGTTATAGTTTCATTAGCGTCTTTCAGGCATTCGTTGTTAGTTACTTTGGCAGTCCAAGGAATTTGCAACATTCGTCTAAGGAACCACATCTCTGTTGCTTCCAATCTCTTCCTAATTTGTTCATTTACATTCCAAGATTCACAGCCATACAGCAAAACAGGTTCTATATAGCACTTCAGCACTCTCTTTCTTACATTCAATGATTTTCATATTATTATTATTGCATAAAATATTCTTCATTTTCTGAAATGCAGCCTTTGCTTGCCCTATTCTGCTCTTAATCTCTGTTGTGCATCTTCCATCCGATAATATAAATGTCCCTAGATATTTAAAACTATCCGCTTGGTGAAGAATTTTCCCTTCTATCTCTATTTCACATTTGGATGTCACCTGTTTCTTTGATATCACCATTGTTATTGTTTTCTTGATATTCAAGGAGTCCTTTCTTTGCACTCTCTGTTACTACGATGTCCAACAATTGTTGTAGATCTGTTGCATTATCTATTAATACTGTGTCATCTGCATAACAATAAAAAGATGTCAATTGCAACGAGAAAAAGAGTGTTGTATATTACATTGTGGTATTTCCTTCTTCCTAGTGACGACCATAACCTGTGTCTTTTTACAATTTAATTCTAACCCCAGTTGCTCACTGTGTACAACAACCGCATCTACTAATTGTTGCAGATCCTGCTCATTGTCTGCAGTCAATACTGTATCATCCACATATCTAATGTTATTGATGTTTCGTCTTCCAATGATGATTCCTTTCATATCTTCTACATTTCTGAAAATATTTTCCTTGTACCGGGAAAAAAGATCTGGAGACATGACACATCCCTGTCTCATATGTCTCTTAATATGCTGATATTGACCAGCTTGTTGTTTCCAATTTATGTGCTTTACAAGTCTAAGGTCTTTCCCATCAATTTGTAGATCTGCAAGCATCTTTATCATGTTGACATGTCTTATGTTATCGAAAGCATTTATGTAGTCAATAAAGCAAAGATGTAGTCCTACCGGTAAAATGGTGACGACGTGATGCGTTTATTCTGTGGGGGATGCTGCTTAGTGTTCTTGTGGATTATGTGGTGTTATTTCGTATTCGTTTATTGGAAGTGTTCAAAAGAAGCCATGGAAGGCAGGTGGTGGATGAAATTTTGAGGGCAGCCAACAGATATTTGTTGGTTATGGTCTCAAGTTTCGCGACGGCAGGCAGAGGATCTCTTTCGCGAGACAATGGCTGCAGGAAATGGTTACTGCCATAAAGGAAAGCAATGGCAAACTACCTCTTTAAAAGTGCCTAGTACATTATGATTAGCCTAAATTATGATCATCGCAAGACAGAGACATTAAAATTAGCAACATGGAATGTTAGGACGCTAAACGATGACGAAAAATTAGATAACATAAAACAAGAAATGGAAAGAGAAAACATTAATATTTTATGGATGGGCGAAATGAGATGGACAGGAGCAGGCATCAAGATAGACGAAGATTTTAAGATTATTTATTCTGGAAGTGAAGATCAACAAAGGGGAGTGGCAATTATTTTGGACCGGACAACATCAAAATCTGTTCAAATATATTGGGCCATGTCGGACAGAGTTCTACTAGTTAAATTAAGTGGCAGACCTTTTAACATAAATGTTATTCAAGTATATGCCCCAACAGGAGAATCCAGTGAAGATAGTGTAGAGGAATTTTATAATGACGTAGATTCTGCTTTAAAGAAATGTAAAAATTCAGAAATAAACATCATAATAGTGTTACACGACTTTCTCCGTAATCCCGTATATTCTCGTGAATAACGTGATGTGTGTGAGAATCGGTAGCTGTTCGCTCCGCATCGGTAACTTACGGGGTATGTGAGCTGGTCGCTCAGAAAGCAATGGCAAACTACTGAGCGTAATCTTGCCTAGTACATCAACAGCAGCTGAAAAATGTTGATGTTGACTGCAACGTCCTGTAAGGGATATGCAACATGAAAAGAAAAAAAAAAGAAAAAGAAGCATGGCTTGAGGAAAAGTGCTTAGAAATTGAAAAACACAACAGTCAAAATACCAAATATAATCATAATAGAAAAAGATCAGATTCTACAGGTATAGGACAGATTATGTGAAAAACCTCTGTGATGATAACAGAGAGGAACAGTATGGTATTAGATTTAATAATGAAGGACCGCCAATTTTGAAGATGGAGGTTTGAAATGTTCTTAAGCATATGAAAGCTGGCAATCCCCCAGTGCAGATAACATCACAACAGAAATGATTAAAGCTTTAGAAGAATATGGAATAGATCAAGTCACCAGACTGCTGAACACATTATATGATACTGGAAATATACCTTCTGAATTATGTAACTCTGTATTTATTGCAATCCCAAAGAAATCGGGAGCCTTGGAATGTGATCAACATAGAACAGTTAGTGTAATGAGTCACATCACAAAGATTTTGCTACGAATTATCATGCAAAGGGTGAGGAAGAAAATACAACCTGAAATAGGGGAAGCACAATGGGGGTTTATAGAAGGAAAGGGTACAGTAAACGCTGTGTATATGCTGCGAACAGTTATTGAACGTGCTATAGAAGTAAACAAGGATATTCATCTTTGCTTTATTGACTACACAAAGGCTTTTGATAAAGTTAGACATGTCAACACGGTGGATATGCTTGCAGATCTACAAATTGATGGGAAAGACATTAGACTTATAAAAAACATATATTGGAAACAACAAGCTGCCATAAGGATTGATAATGAAGTGGGACAATATCAGCCTATTAAGAGAGGTGTTAGGCAGGGATGTGTAATGTCTCCAGATCTTTTTTCCCTATACAGTGAAAATATTTTCAGAAATGTAGAAGATATAAATGGAATCAGCATTAGAGGACGAAACATCAATAACATTAGATATGCCGATGATACAGTATTGATTGCAGACAATGTGCAGGATCTGCAACAATTAGTAGATGCGGTTGTTGTACACTGAGCAACTGGGGTTAGAATTAAATTGTGAAAAGACACAGGTTATGGTAGTCACAAGGAAGAACGAAATACCACAATGTAATATACAAGTAAATGGGAATATTCTTCAACAAATGAATCGGTACAATTATCTCGGAACAGTAATAACATCTGATGGGTGATGCGTTGAAGAGATTAGAACAAGAATCGCCATGGCAAAAGTAGCCTTTAGCAAGATGAAAATCATTCTGATCAATCAAAAGATGTCAACTGAAATGAGAAAAAGATTGTTGAGGGGATACATAGAGCCTGTTCTTTTGTATGGATGTGAAACTTGGACAATGAGCAGTCAAGCTGAAAAACATCTGATGGCTGCAGAAATATGGTTTCTGAGGAAAATACAAAGAATACTATGGACAGACAGAAAAATCAATGACCGAGCGCTACAGGAGACAAATGACAATCGTAAATTGATTAGAGAAATTAGACGTAGACAGTCAAAATTTTTTGGACATGTTATGAGAAGAAATGGATTGGAGAACTTAGTGACAACTGGCAAGATCGAAGGGAACAGACCGAGAGGAAAATACCTGGATGGCTTGGCCACATGGCATGGATGAGACAGGAACACTGAGCTGATCCACGACTGTGGTGATCAAGTGAAATGGCAAGTCATGACCGCCCATGCTTTCCGGCATGGCACATGATTGATTAGGTTGTAGGTCTTCATTTACTTCTATAGAACATTCATTTAATGTTCTCAGCAAATATACGGCATGTACAGTACCCTTGCCTTCTACAAACCCACATTGTTCTTCTCCTGTTTCGAGTTGTAGTTTTTTCCTCTTTGCATGATAATTCTTAGCAAAATCTTCATGATGTGGTTCATTATACTTCTTCTTCTTCTTCGTTCATCCGGAGTTTTTTTTCGGACGTGATTTCGTTGTGCCTGTCCACAGCAGAGCTGCGTTCTTGCGCCATTAGGCCGACACATCCGACTTCTGCGGGCATTTGTTGACCGGGTTAACCTTCCCGGGGGTTTCTTAGGACGTTTGGCTCTCACTGTTGTGGTGTTATCCCCCATCCCAGCTGGCCCATATAGAACAGCCAAAGACATCCTGGTCAGCCCTCAAGGGAAGGCAGGGGCAGACCATGGGCATTCCCCGCCATCCAAGGAGGCTTCCATACTTGCAGAGCCAACACACAGCGCTCTGGTACTGGGCTCAACCAAGGAATCGTCACGTCCTGCACATGGCTGCTTAGCCTCACTTCCGTATATTGGGCCTTCCATTCACCATAGGCTGTTCTTCCGGAAACCAGAAGTATGCAGTCTGCAGATGACATCCACACAGTGAGCTTTCGATTCGGACTTTCCACATAATGGATTTGCTATCCAAGCAATATTCCATTTCGTGCCACTGGGACACTTTTTCCACCTTTTATGAAGCCCACACAGTGAGCTTTTGGTTCGGACTTTCCACGTAATGGATTTGCTATCCAAGCAATATTCCATTTCATGCCTCTGGGGCGCTTTTGTAACCGACATACCTGTGGTATGAAGTGCGGCAGTCTAAATACTTCTTCATGCACCTTTAAATGTCAACCTGAATGTAGTTAAAGTAAGCTGCAGTCAACTTGAGCTTGTTGATATCTCCATAGAGCTTGTCCTCAAATGAAGCAGGTGTGGGCCAAAATATCTTTCTCTGTTCTGCATATATTGGGCACTCCTGCAGCAAATGTTTAGCTGTCATTTTACCAGTTCCACAATTGCATTCATCGGTATCTCCTATCTTTAGTTTATTGAACAAGTGGTATTTCAGCCTGTTATGTCCAGTGCGGAGTCTGAAGATTGCTACTTGTTCTCTTCGGTCGAGTTTGTAATATGCATCATCCTTCTGGTGACCTGGATGCTCTGATTCCCATTTGGTTCTATAAGTGCTTTTTATCAACCTCTTTGCCTCGTTATAGGTTATGTCTATGTCAGGCTGTGGTAGTCGTCCGCCCTCTTTTGCCAGTCTGTCAGCCTCTTCATTTCCAGGTATACTGCAATGTGATGGTATCCACTGTATTACAACTTTTTTGGATTTCTGGCATAGACCATGGAGTGCTGCTCTTAGGTCAGCTATTTCTGTGCTGTAATTGCTCTTCAGTATTGAGACAGCTGACTTTGCATCTGTAAAGATAGCTATTTGCGTCTCTTTATTTTCCTCCATCAAGAGCATTTCTGCTGCAGTTTTCAGAGCCTCTACCTCCGCTTTGAAGTTACTTGAAAACTTTCCAGTTGCCACTGAATGTGTTTTTTTCACTCCATTTTTTAAATTTAGGAGAATTCCTCCTCCTCCATTCTCTACTGAATTTTTGGCTGATCCATCTGTATATGCATGGGTCCAATTGCTGCTTGGGTAATGTTCTTTTATGTAGTTTAGGGTTATTTCTCTTCTTTCGGTTTCATGCTGAGTGTTCTTTTTCTCAATACCAGGAATGTTTTCTATCATCTCAGGCAGTAGCTGCTGTCTCCAAGCTGGGAACTTGTCTGCATTGTAAATGGGTTTGACTGTTGATATGTTAAGTATGGGATCTGCCCTAATCTTTCGTTTTGCAGTTTCTACAAAGTTGCTACGCTTCAGTCTTCCCTTTCCAAAACCACTAAACCTTTTATACATAGGGTGGTCTGTCAATCTTCTAAATTTTTCAGCTTGTTGCTGGGCTCTGCTATCTCTTCTATCCTGCATTGGTTGTAAACAAGTGATCTTTTCTAGTTCATTAATAGGCGTTGTCTTCAGGCTTCCAGTTATGATTCGCATTCCTTGATTTTGGACTCTGCTTATTTTGTTAAAGTTTGACTTAGCTGCTGTTGCCCAAGCTGCAATGCCATATTCCAGTACTGGCCTCACCCGTCCAGTATATAACTTCTTGAGAACTTTCTCATCTGCTCCCCACGTTGTACCAGCAAGCTTTTTCATGATTGCCATTCTTTGCCTTGCTCTTGTTCGATTTTTCTCAACCTGTGTCTTCCATGTCAGGCGACGATCAAAAGTGACTCCTAGATAGTTTGGATTTTCTTCATGGCGCAATATTTTTCCATTCAATACCAGCTTAGGTTGCTGAGTTTTAGTTGAGAGGGAGAATACTGTGCATGTTGTTTTCTCCTCACTTATCTTCACTAGCCATGATTTTGACCAGTCCTCTAGCGCTAATAGGGCTTGCTGTATTCTGCTGTTAGCTGTACTAATATATTCTTCAGATGTCCATATAGCTAGGTCATCTGCAAAGGATGATGTGTGTACTCTGGCTGGAAAATTTTCCGTGATGTCGTTTATATATGCTAGGAATAATGTTGGTGAAAGAACTCCTCCTTGGGGGACACCTTGCTCCAACAGCATCATTTTGCTGGTTTGTCCTTGTACTTTTGTCCTGGCAGTTCTGTTCTCAAGGTAGTGGCTGATCCATTTGTACATTTTCCCACAAACATGCATTTTTTGCAGTTTTACTTTCAGTCCTTCCTTCCATACTTTATCAAATGCTTTTTCTAAATCTATCCAGACCGCTAGTGTGTGCTTTTTCTCTTGGAAGGCATCCTCTATTTCCTGAGCTATATAGGTTATTTGATCTTCAGTGGATCTGTACTTTCTGAATCCTGCTTGGTGAGGTGTTAAGAGTTGGTTTTCTTCCAGATGCCATGTTAGCCTGCCATTGATAATGCGTTCCATTAATTTTCCTACACAGCTAAGAAGACTGATAGGTCGATAGCCATTTGGTTCTTCCAGGTCTTTTCCTTTCTTTGGGACTGGTATTAGTATAGCTTCCTTCCATGCCTGTGGGACTATTCCCCTCTTCCAGCTGTAATTTAGGACTGCTAGTAGTTTCTTTTTTGCCTTAGTGCCTAGTCCTATTAGCATTTCATTTGTGATTCCATCCTTTCCTGGTGATGTCTTCTTTTTTAGGGTATTCATTGCCTGTTCCATTTCTTCCATTGTTAGATTTGCCATCATATATTCTGCTGCTGTCTCTGTATATCTATGATGTATCTGTTTATCTTTGATTGCTTTCTTCTGTTCGGCTGTAATATCAATGTGGTTTGCACTGGCATAGTGTTCCATTAGTGCATTTGCAGCCTTTTTTCCTGTAAGCAAGGCATTTCCTTGTTTAATTGTTATTTGTTTGTTTCTAGGTCCTTCATTGTTCATGGCTTTCACTAGTTTCCATAGTTTGTTTCCATCCCTGTCAAAATTCAGGTTTTCTGTTTTTTTCCTCCAACAACCTCTTGTTGTTTGATTTACTGTTCTTTTATATTTTGCTGAGATGGCTTTGAGAGAGATGTTCGCTTCAGTTGTTTGTTCTCTCTCTGCGGTCTTCCTAGCATCTTCAACTTTGTCCTCCAAAATTTGTAGTTCCTCAGTCCAGTATGGTTTGTAATTTTTCCTCGCTCCTCTTGGAATAGACTCAGTGGCCGCCTGTATTATTGCTCTGTTTAGACTTTCCACCATTTGCTTCATGTTGCCATATCGTGTATTTATGTTTTCACAATATTTGTCTGTTAGTATGGAAAATCTGTCCCAATCTGCTCGTTTGTAATTCCAGCGAGGCAAAGGCTTTTGCTCCTGTGGAACATACTCCATATTTATTACAAGCTTGATTGGTCTGTGGTCACTACCTGCTAATTGGTCAAGCACATGGCGATCGATTTTGTGGAGGATGTCTCCTGTGCAGAAAGCTAAGTCTGGAGTAGAAGTGGTAATCCATCTTCTGGAGTAGAAGCTCGGTGTGTCATCCGCTTTGTTGAGTAGATGGAGATTTGAGTCTATTTCCCAGTCCTCCACTTCATCTCCTCTTTTGTCAGTATCTGGGTATCCCCATCTTTCTGAGCGGCTATTAAAGTCTCCGACAACAATGCAATTTGTGTCAGTTATTTCCATGTTTGAGAGTGTAAGATCCTTATCTGCCGGGCTATACAGATTGTAAATTCTTATTTTCATGTCCTTTATCATTATATCAACACCTATAATTTCCGTTTGGTTGTCAGAGATCACAGATACTTCGCTGCAAGGTATTGTATTTCGTGTAAGTATTACAACTCCTCCTTTGTGTCCTTCGCGGTCGAAACGTGTGGCCTGATATCCCTCGACTGAAAATGTGCGATTGGCGTTGAGGTGTGTCTCTTGAATGCATGCCACATCTATTCTATCTTTATGAAGACGCTGTGTTAGGGAGGCTTTCTTGTTATAAACTCCTTCGGCATTCCATTGTAGTATGTTGAGAGTCCCGGGTGTTTGGTCAATAGCTCTTAACCTACTCCTCTGTGCCTTGACTCCACAGCACAGGGGAAGGTGACCACCAGTAGTCATGGGTGGACCCCCTCGAGGCAGGGGGCCCGGCACTATCACCGCCTGATGGGACTTCACGGGATTAGCACCATAACGATTTATTTTCATCTGTGGCATCATGAAATGATAAAGTTACGTTGCACTTCTTTGTCAAGCCTGTGGCTCAGTACATCCGATTTCGACAAGCATTTTTCGGGATGCTTTCCCTAGCCTTTGACTGTCCCCAGTCTACCTACAAGGCAGCAGGTTTGTGCGTCACTTCGTCTGGTCCCTCTCCCTTGACCTGTCCGACATGGGTGACCCTACCAGTAGCTGTGCTACCGTCGGCATAGCTCTTGGGGTCATTGGAACGCTCAAGCCCCTCTACCTCGTCAAGGTGGACGCACGGCAGAGGGGGTTCATTATACTAATTGTTCGATGTTGATCACATTCCAAGGCTCCTTATTTCTTCAGGATTGCAATAAATATAGAATGACTTAGTTCAGGGGGTATATCTCCAGTATCATATATTGCGTTCAGCAGTCTCAGGTACCCAGTCTCTTCCATATTCTTCTAAGGCAGAGATTCCCAAACCATGGCTCGCAGGCCACTTTTGGCCCGCCAGCTGTCAGAAAGTGGCTCGCGAGGCCTCGAGCAGTCATTTTCCACAATGACCGTTATAAAAAACAAGCAACGTTCCAGACTCACCGACAGTAACCTAGCTGCGCTTATGACTTTGGGCACGACAGATTTGTGCCCAGACATTGATAAACTGGCATCTGAACTTAAATAACTGGTTACGAAGAACAGTTACAATTGTACCTTAATTACATTAATAGCGATTTTCGAAACAGATTTAAAATTAAAGTTAAGAAAGGTAAGAATGATATTGCACGACTTTTATAATTTTATAACCTTGTGGCCCGCTTAACTACCGAAAATAGTAGATATGGCCCTCTGCTTGAAAAGCTTTGGAACTACTGTTCTAAGGCATTGATCATGTTTGTTGTCATGTTATCTGGACCCAGGGTCTTGCCACTTTTCATATGGCATATAGAGATATAGTTTGTGTGAAATGTGAATATTGACTACAGTCCCTGTTTTGTTTCAGTTCCACTCATGAGCGCAAAAGTAAGACATACGTCTATGTTAAAAGGGACAGATTTTACCTGAAACACAATATATTTTCAGAGGTAAGCTCAGACTAGAGTAATGAAACATTTAGGATCATTGTTAGTGTTGTGGATGGTAGATGTTTAAACTAGCAAATAACTGAATGGACGCTTTTTACAATCTTGGAATATGATAACATCTTTAGGACAGGTTTGTTAATTCTAAATTATTAACATTGTATTTGTGATTCTATGCTGTGATGAAACACCTCGTGTGATTTCAAAAGCTGACCTTCAACCTCAAGGAGGTGCACTCCCCATGTTCCATTGCTTAACAATAGGAATAGGACAATAAGGCATAGAATGATATAGCACGTATCACACAATGATGAAACAAGCTAATAGGGCACCGGCTTTCCAAACCAGCATTGCGATTACAACAGTCTCCAAAATTGTTGGAAAACAACTATAAAATCCAGGAGTTGAAGAGGGAGACAGGAACTGTAGCTTATGGCGTGCTAGGCGGCCTACCACAATGTCCTGCAGCAGTCATGCAAATCAAAAGACCAGGGAAAACAGATGGCTGTGGGAGAGTTTAGTTCTTGCAGGATGATAAGGTCATCAGAAGCTGTTCTTTAGTAACAACTTTGCTTCATTCTCCATTGTGGTTTGTTGACAGTGGCAAGGAAGTTAATTTGAAAACATTAGCTTTCTTGTAATCTGTTCTTGCAGTTCCACCACTTCGACCCTCCAATGGTGTAGGATTTGTTTTCTTCTTATTTACTTTGATTTTGTGCAAGGGTTCTATTGCTTTTCATATCTATGTTTGCTGCACAGTGTGTATGACCTGCTTCTGCGTTTTTGTTTAGAGATACCATGTATGTCCTGTCCACCTATTATAGTTAGTTTTCTTTTGAATGAAAGGATATTTTTCAGCCTTTTTCATGGCTTCCACTGCTTGACTTCCCCTGCTTGACTTCCCCAGCTAGATCAGAGTTCTGATAACTGATTGTAGAATTATCTCATGTACTTCCACACTAGTATCTTGCCTATGGACAAGGGGGAGGTGGTCGTGCGCTTGTGGGACCAGGTGGAGAAGGCAGAGGAACAGATTGAGAACCCGTTTGTGGAAAGAATGAGATTGCGGGGGATCGGCAGGGGTTCTGGAAGAATCTCAAAACTGAGAGGGAAGACCAGGAGAACTTTTAATCAGATAGTGGTGGGAACGATTAGTAGTATGACTCTTTGCTGGCTGTTGAACGAGGGGACTGAGCACACATGGGAATGGCCTGAGTGCAGTGATGTCGGTTCTTAACTCAACTCAACTGCTATCTCTAATAGATTTTTTCTTTCTATGCATTCAAACCCATTTCCATTCTTCTGTCTCAGTGATTTCACATAAAGCTACTTGTTCTGCACTGTCTGATCATATTCTTTATGGTGGTTCTTTTAGTTCTTACCATTGTTATTGTTCAATACCTTTATTAGTCTAAAAATATTTATTTGTGAAGAAAATCTGCAACTTTAATTTAATGCAGGAGGTGGGGCAGTGAATGTAATGCATTGTTGTGGACTTGTTGTAAGACACCCCTTTACATGCACACATATCATCATTGGCACCTTGCCGTCTTGACAGACGATAGTTTGTGCTTCAAAAAGGCATAATAACATTTACAGATGGCGGTAGCAAATGTGACTGGTAAGGCCAATTCGCGCTGTAAATGTTCGTTCACAGTGGGTGCATGTGAACACATGGTTATTTCCACCATCATGCACCATCTTACGTCTCACACGCTCGGTGTGTGACTTATCTGCAATAATTTTCTCCTTTGTCTTTATTCCGTTTCTGATGTTTGCCCTCCATGCAACACGTTCAGCAGCGACTTGCTCCCAATGTGCATTATCAGTGCCTGTATAAATCATGTCCCGCTCACACACATCTTTGTATCATAGTAGAGGCCGACCCTGAGATCTCTTACCCATCTGTAATTCACCAAAAAAGATGTCCTTTGGTATTCTACCATCATCCACCCTCCTAAGATGTCCTATCCATCTAAGTCTACAAAGACTGAGCATGGAATAAACCGTCACACAACCTGCTCTTCCCAATACTTCAGTATTTGTGATTTTGTCTTGCCACTTAATACCAAGTATTCTTCGCAGACACCGCATATGAAAGCTGTTTAAACGTTTCTCTTGGTGTGAGTAAGTTGTCCAGGTTTCACTGCCATAAAGAAGAGTACTAAGGACACAGGCTTGATAGACAAGGACTTTTGTTTTGGCAGTAAGCGTTCTGTTCTCCCAGACTGTTTTTCTTAACCTGTTCATTGTTGTTGCTGCCTGACCAATCCGGATGTTGATTTCCTGATCTAGGGATAATTTGCTATTTACCACTGATCCTAGATATGTAAAATGGTCTACCATCTCTAGTTCGGCGTTGTCAATAAAGATTGATGGTACCCCATGTACACCTTGTGACATAATCTGTGTCTTCTTTTTGCTAATTGTTAAACCAAATTCAGAACAAGCATTGGAGAATGCAGATAGTAGACATTGTAATTGGCCTTCAATCTCTGAGCATTGTAGAGGCTGCCATCTGTGTGTGAGTGAATGTATATACCACCATCCTGATCACGAACGGCATATTTCAGTAGAAGTGAAAAGTACATTCGAAAGAGGGTGGGAGATAGTACACACCCTTGCTTAACTCCACTCTTGATTTCAAACTCTTCAGAAGTTGCACCATCAAACTTGATTATACCCTTCATGCCTGTGTGGAACGATTCCACAATGGACAGAAGAGTTGGTGGGCAGCCAATCTTCTTTAGTGCCTTGAACAGACCCTCACGACTGACCAAATCAAATGCCTTTGTGAGGTCGATGAAGGCAATAAACAGTGGTTGATTCTGTTCACTGCATTTTTCTTGCATTTGTTGCAATGAGAATATCATATCAATGGTAGACTGCTGCCATGTTGTGATTCACTATCTTCATTGGCAGTATTAGCTCGTTTTCTCAATTGAATATGAACGGACCAACTGGTCAACTCTAACAGTGTCTATCAATAACGCCGGACAAGCGATTCCTATTCTGTTTTAGTTTTATTTAGAATACAGTCTTCAACGATCCTTACAACATGCTCAAGGATTCAAATCATCCATACTCGCATTCCCGTTGTACCTGTCGTTCTGCTCTAATAACTAAATACGAATTAGCATCAATCTTGCCATAATTACTTTGCACTCACCTAGGTTGACTTGTATCCATTAATATTACCTGTGCAGCAGCTGTTTATCGGGCGATTCCCTATACTTCTTCTGAGTCGTTGGTTATCTTCAATAATGGCGCATCAGCCCTATTTGCCCTTCATGTCCACCTCTTCAGTTATCAAATCGTGCCTCATTGTCCATATTCTCTTTGTTGGTTTTCTTTCAATATCTTCATATCTTCCTTCGTCCTGTAACCAACCATCTCTTCCTGATATTCACCTTTCCACATAAGCTCTTCAAATTCTCTTGTGATGATCTAACTTCTTGTCTCCTTTGTTGATCTCCCCCGTTCCTATCTCTCGCTCACTGACGTACTCCGTCACCAAGTCAGCTTTTGTGCGTTCAATGTGCACTATTCTTAATTCCCGATTATTGCATTCTGCGACACATGGCAACTGCTTCTGTCGAAAGCCACACTGTGATTTTCAGAAATGTAGAAGTCTGCGCAGAACAATTCTGGCAAATACTTTTCCAACAATACATAGAAGTGAGATACCCCTATAGTTGATACAGTCGCTCCTATCTCCCTTGTTCTTGTACAGTGTTATGATGCTTGAATCTTTGAAATCCTGTGGAACTTGTCCTTCTCGCAGCATAGCTCTATTAGCTGATGGATCTGTAGAGTGAGTGTGTCTTGCCCACTCCTGATAACCTCTATTGGAATCCCATCCTTACCAGGAGCCTTGCCAGATGCAAGTTTATTTATAGCACACTTAACTTCTGTTATGGCGGGAAGTGTGTCCAGGTGGCCAAGAGTTGGTAGAGCCGCTATGGCATCAAGGGCATCATCTGCTAGTTTGGTCTCACTTGAGTAAAGTTCCAAATAGTGCTCTACCCATCTGTCCATCTGCTGTTTCTTATCAGTTATGATTTCTCCAGTCAACTTTTTCAATGGTGCACTTATTTTGATCATTGGACCACAGGCTTTCTTTATTCCTTCATACATGCTTCTGATGTTTCTCTTATCACTTGCGATTTGAATGGACTCCCATAACTTGATCCAATAATCATTGGCACACTGCCTGGCAGCCTTTTGCACATCCTTCCTAGCTTGCTTTAGCTCACTCAGAGTGTTACGCATTGGTCTTTCCTTGTTTCTTACGAGAGCTATCTTCTTCTTATCAATCAAGGGCTGCAGAGTCTGGCTGTTTGTCGCAAACCAGTCCCTCCTTTGATGATCCACAGTGCCGTAAACCCCTACGGCAGTTTTATAAAATTTCCTTAAGTTGACCCCACTTTTCATTTACTGTACAATTTTCTGGTGTATCAGTGAAAGCGTCTTAAAGTTGCTGTTGAAACTGAAAGCACTTTTCAGGATCGTGAGTGTTAATAATATTAATCCTGGGGCTAGATTTGTGTTTAGCTGTGTAGATTCTCTTTGGTCTCAGTCTAACCCTTGCAACAACCAAGGAATGATCTGTATCACAGTCAGCACTGTGGTAACTTCGAGTCAATGATATAATGGTTCAGATGTCTCTGTGTGATGATGAAGTCCAGCTGGTGCCAATGGCCGGATCTTGGATGTTTCCATGTGACCTTATGCAGCTCTTTTGTTTTAAAAAAGGAGTTTGTAATACATAGGTCATTTCTGGTGCAATACTCCAGCAGCCTTTGCCCATTTTCATTCATGCGACCGATGTTGTATTTTCCAAGGCACACTGGCCATGAACTCGAGTCCTTGCCCACACGAGCATTGAAATCACTGAGCATATAAATGTAGTCAGATTTTGGAACTGCCTTGATCATGGAGTCTAACTCCTCATAGAACGAATCCTTCACATCATCAGAGGAATCGAGCGTCGGTGCATATGCAGTAATAATGGTGGCAAAATCCACAAGAGGTTGCCAAGCGCAGGGATAATAGTCTTTCATTTCCTCCTGCTGGAATTTCAATCATTCCCAGTAGCGAATTCTTCACTGCAAAGCCCACACCATGTTGCCTTTTTTCTGCCTACCCTCTACCCTTCCAAAAAAAAGTGTAATTGTTTTCCCTGAGTGACCCTTCCTCAGCGAGACGAGTCTCCTGCAGGCCAGCAATATCAATGTTAAGACAATTGAGTTATGCATCAATCACAGCCGTTTTTCTCACATCGTCAATATTGGTCAAGTCAGTGGAAAATCCTGGACACATGGTTCTCACGTTCCAGGTTGCAAGCCGTAGCTTGAGGTTTCTATTTTTCTTTTTATTAGTACCTGGTGCATTGGTTTTACAGCCTGCGATTCAGATTTTGTCCTAGCCCCAAGCACCCATTGAAGCAGGCAGGCTGTGGCGGATCAGCACCCAATTGGCCGGGGGCTGCCCAGCTTGAGGCAGGTGGTAGCTGATCAGTGACACCTGTAGGTGTCTCCCACCATAGAGGCAATGCGTGGCGCCCCATGTCTACGCCAATTGACAGGGACTTATAACCCATAACAGTTGCCTCTCGCTTTGATTTCAAGATCAGTTAAGACCAGGGATGGGGTTATTGCCTCTCCATAGCACAAAGCCTGGGCTAAAATATAGAGATCATGTGTTGCCCATGCAGCATGATCCCTCTCTCTGCCTGCCTAGTTCACTCCAGAGGAAAGGTAACACCTCTACATCTGGAACAAGACAAGCTGCAGAAGCTGCCGGATCAGTAAAGCAATGCTCTAACTGTCCGCCTGTCGGAGCTTCGATCCTAGACCAGCTGCCAACCAAGGCTTAGGGCCTGGTCTACCCTGCCATGACATTTTGTCTTTAGATTGCATTTCCTCACACCAGGGTAAGGCTTGTACCCTCCCAATTGCGCTCTTCCGCCCGAAGCCGTTGGCACAATGTGGGGTGTCGGTTTTGGTAAGTGCCGCCCAACACTCGGCGCTAACAGAAAGCAGGTAGTACCGTCTACTGTAATACGGTAGCTCAGTCATATCTGACTATGACCTGACACCTGCACACATATACTTCACAGGATATCCCAGTGACCATTGCCTTCAAAGCAATGGGGGTTGCTTGTGATCAAGACATTGTTCAGCTGGTTGGAAATGAGGAGGAAACATTTGATGCTGTATCCCCGAGTCTTGAGGAATGTCACAGAGCCCAGGTGTTTACTTCTCTACAGGTAATTAGAAATAATATTTAACGTAAACTCAGTGTAGAATAGTCTTATGTAGTAGAACCAGGGGAACAGACAAACATCACAAGGCACATATACATCAGATTGGGAATACGGTTCGAACATGAATAATATCTATCTTTAGCATTCATTTTCTTGATAAGTATTTGGATACATTTTAGACTAGTTTTGGTAATTTTCTTTATTTAGTTTTTAACACGTCATTACATCTTTTTAAAATTGAAACAATCCATTTCTGTAAATCAATTTCTGCATTGAAACCTTTAAGTAATTTTGTTGTGAAGACTTCCTGGTTGCAATCACTATCAATACACTATCTTTTGCTATCCTACCCAGTGAATATTTAAGCAGCTCTCAAATGTTAAAGCCCTATTTTCCCAATATTGCAGGCTTTGGAGTATATTGCCTCAAAGATACGTCAGAGAATGTATGCCACCAAAAGGAGCAAAGCTGATGAAGCAAGAGATGTGTTAAAGAATGTTATACTTGCTCATGTTCCTGTAAGTTGTTTAACCATTGTTTTAATCAATAAATTAGGAAAGACAACAAGTAGTAAACTAGAACTTATTTATGTTCTTAAGCCCAGAAGCATTTGATTTTTGTTTTTGTTTTTGCTACAAAGCTTTGTGAAGGTGCCCAATTAATCCCAACCATCACTCCATGTTTTTCTTTCGTTCACTTGAAATTTGTCTGCAACTACAATATTGTCTCTTTTATGAATTTAACTTTTTTTGTTTTGTTCACTCAGTGATCCATAGAGTTTTATCTTCCACTGTTGTTTCTCTAGACCAGGAGGTCTGCCTAGGTGTGTCATATATGAAAGTCCTTCTGGGATAGTTTTCAGGGGGATACCAACTGTGGGTAGATCAGTGGTTTCTCTACAGAATAATTTGGCCTGGTGGATAAAACTGCTTCTTTTCAACCGCCCCATAACTAGGTTTCACATCTGTTCTTCATAGGGTGGCCTGGCAAGTTGAGGAACTTTTCTGCTTATATAAGCATTTTCGTATCTTTGCACTCTCTCAGTGCTTATGTCTTCTCCATCTCCACTATAGGGGTTAATCTCATCACCTCCTCTAACTGCCGAGTCCTGAGTCCATCGACGACGAACTGTGGCTGTGGCGAGTGTGGATGCATTTTGTGTTGGCATTCTGACGGCGGCATTATGCATAGTGTACCTGTGCAGGCTTGTTGGATTGCCGAGACTCCTGTCTATTCCACTTTTCACATTGGACAGTGGGGAGAATTTTGTGTGATATTTGCTGGCACAGGAATGGAGCATAATGGGGACGACCCGTTGCCGTGAAGTTGGAACCTCGACTAACTAACTAACTAACCTCCTCTAACTAACTAACTAACCTCCCTTTAAGTGCTTGATTTTGCACCTTGCCTAGCTCTTGTAGTGTGGTTTTTAATGAAAACCCTGCAGTTGACCCGTATACCAGGTGTGCTCTGTTCATAAACTTTGCTAAATATTTTCCTGCTGACTCCCCATGTGGTTCCACTTAGTTTTCTCATGATGGCTATTTTCCTTCTGGCTTTTGTAACTGTTTTTTTTTATGTACTTTCTCCATGTCAGCGTGTCATCAAATGTTACTACAGTTTATGTGGTTGACACCTGCCTTTTGCTTAGAGGAGAGAGTTGTGAGACTTGTGCTGCACCAGTGCTTATACTGAAACATACTGACTGCTTATACTATTTGCCCATGCAACTAATGCATCTATAGCAATCTGGTGCCACTGATGTATGTTTACTTGTACTTCCTAAAAGCGTACATTGCCACTTTAATTTCACATGGCAGTTCAGCAACAATGCCATTGATAAAGATTATGAAATGTATGGAGGACAGGACTCCACCCTAGAGTAACACACTATAACTTTCTGGCTCTTGAGTCTGTCTATCTGTACTTAGGCTCTTCTTTTATGCAAGTATGCTTTCACCCATTTGTACAATCTTCCTTTGAACTCAGTTTCTTCATCATACCTTCTTTACAAACTTGGTCAAAAGCTTTCTTTAGATCTATCCACGCCGCAAGCACCAGCTTCTTCTCTTGGAATGCATCCTCAATTTCCTGAGAGAGGTAGGTTGTCTGATCTTCCATAGAGTAGCACTGCCTAAAGCTAGCCTTTTGTGGCACAAGGATGTTTTCACTTTTAATGTACCACTGCAGTCTGTGATTGATGACGCGCTCCTTTGTTTTGCAGAGACAGCTGGTTAGGCTAATTGGTTTATAGCTGGAGGCACTGGAACTGTCTTTCCTTGATTTTAAGAGAGTATCATAATTGCTTCTCTCCAAGATTGTGGAATGCTGCCTAAGATCCAGCAATTATTGAAGATCTGCAGCAGCTTTTTTTTTGCCATTGTTTCTAGGGTCTTGATCATTTCATTGGATATATCGTCAGCTCCTGGTGACTTTCTCATTTTCAGCTAGGTCCATTTCTCTTGAGTGTGATAGGTACCTCCAGCACCTTATTTACTATTTCATTCTATCCTGGTGCCATTTTTCTTGAATCTCTTGTTTCTCTAATGACTAAAAGTTCTAAAATGACTAATTTTCGTGTTATCTTGTGGAAATCTTCTTCTTCTTCTTCTTCTTCTTCAGCATTCCGAGCCATTGAGGATATTTGCTGCAGATACAATCCGTCTCCAATTGTCTCTGGTTGACGTTAATGTACAATGAGTCCGCAAAATGGTCAGCTGCTTACTTTCCTGTTAAGATTTCCCTGTCTTTATGTAGTGCAGTCTTCTCCCTGTGCCCTCATCACTAAGTTATTTTACTAGCTCCCAAAACTTTCTTGTGTCTCTTTCAAAGTTTAGTGACTCTGTTTTCTCCCTGCCAGCTTTTCCGTCTAGCCTGCAGCTTGATCCTTTGAAATTTGGGTTTTGTGTGTTGGTATTTATTGGGGTGATCTTGGCTGGGTTTGGCCTCTGCTTTCTACATACTTCCACATTATGCAGTTGTTCTAGTTTACTACTCTAGTATGGTTTATATTGTTTACTAGCTGCCCGGCCCGGCTTCGCCCAGGCTCTGGCGGGGATCTATCTATCTATGTATCTATCTATCTATCTATCTATCTGTCTGTCTGTCTGTCTGCTTGTCTGTCTGTCTGACCCGGCCCGGCTTCGCCCAGCTCCTGGTGGGGAGCATCTCATTTAATTCATATAAGTAGTCATATAAGCTCCCGTTCCCGACTATCTATCAGTCTGTCTATCTGTCTGTCTGACCCGGTGTAACAAGCTACGTGGAGGGTCCCAAATAACTATGTCACAATTTTTCAAAATTATTCTTTCGCCCTGGCTGGGATAGGTCTTTGCTTGCCAACCCTTCTCCGTTCCCCGGACTCACTGTCACTCTCTCTTTCGACCTCGGGACCTATTCCCTGACGTGTCTTTCTGGCTGAGGCATAAATAACATGGCGACCGTCGGAATAACTTGAAAGTAATTTTAATAAAGAACCTAATAAGGAACAGCACAGGAAAACATTAAGGCAGTTAAAACAGATAGTTCTAAACAGACACAATAAGGATAAAGTTCAGGCACAGAGCCTCATGGATTTTCCTCATAGACCGAAGAGTACTACAAAGTCCCGTCAGTCGACATCTGCCTCACTGATTAGGTCCTTCGGTAGTATCCTCCTTCCCGATCGGTTGTAGGAACAACAGGCTGCTGTAGAATCAAGCTTCCAAGTTTCCATGGACCAGTCTATAGTAATCAAATGTTCTAGGGAAGTGCCGTGGAATCACTTGGCATAATGTCGGGTAGGAAATAATATCATGGAGAACAGTTCTTATATAATAATGGGTGTGTCTGAGTGATTGGCGGGGTCCAGCCAATAATACAAAAGGACTCGATCCTAGCATATCGAGATGACTGGGGATGTGTCAGTACAGCTGATGGTCATTCTTTCAAGGTCACCAGTGGCTCTATTTCGTAGAGATCATACCCTTAGACCTGGCATGGCCCAAAACTTGACATGGCCTCGTCTTAAACATACTTTCTGCGTAGAGCCCTGTCGAGACCTTCAGCTCTGTTCTTACTTCCAAAAGAAGAGGACCCTGGAGATGACAAACAATAGTGAAAGCCTCCAGCGTAAACTTCAGGTACAGCCGACAGGGAGACTCTTACTGGTCTCATCATATCAGTTGTTAAAACAAAATATCTACATAATAGGACTAATCAAGAGACCTGATTGAATTGGCCTGACCTGACAAGAGGTCCTGGATTGGTGGCATCTTTCCTAGACTAGGCCTTCAGCTTGACGAAGTCTTGTCGTTTGACCCTAGGAACTTTTTGCATATAAGACTCACTCTCCACACTCATACCAAGCCTTTATTATTATTGGACACATTCATTTCCAGGCTTATCTCTCACTTGCAAACCCTGCCTTTCTCACGACAAACTTCTTGCAGTGCGGTGTGCGTAGTGATATGTGTTTCTTTCCCCCCCCCCAACTAATATTATAGTAGTGGGGCTGTATGGCACGCAGTGTAGTTCTCCATCCCTAGCAAGAATAGGAAAGAAGATACTACTCCTTCCGGCT
Source organism: Cepaea nemoralis (assembly GCA_014155875.1). Classification (NCBI taxonomy): domain Eukaryota; kingdom Metazoa; phylum Mollusca; class Gastropoda; order Stylommatophora; family Helicidae; genus Cepaea; species Cepaea nemoralis. Next base: position 86,482 of record JACEFZ010014443.1, read on the forward strand.
GCTGCCCTTGTCTGAGCTGTCGCCGCAATGTACCGGCAGTGCCTCACCCTACACGTAGAACTAGATGATCTTATCGACCAGTAACTATTCAGTTCACCCGGCCACCCTATCCGCTAAAAGATGAAAGAGATAGCCCAGTGGATACCCTCTTCCGGCTCAAGAAGATAGATCATAGATGGTGGAAACCGTCCGCACGGAGCCCTTCCCTCCTTCCGGCATACCGTAGCTATATAATGTGTTTATATTTAAATGAGAGATGCTACTATGCCGAGTTCAGGCCGTAGGAAGAAAGATAGCACCCGCCCATCTGCTGCCAAGAACAAGTGAAATCATCTGGGAAGATATATTGCTCAGATTCGTTCCCAAGCAATGCCAAGAACAAGACGCTTAGCTAGATTGGCCAACAGTCAACCCACTCACAATATGGGCATGACCGACTTTTCGCCAATTCATCTCACCAGTCGAGACAACATAGATTTATATGCTAAGGACGGGTAGGACTAAATAAAACCCGTTTTTTACCTTTACAAACCACCAGTAGGACGCCGCCCTTCATCTGTCTCACTCTTTAAAGTGTCAAATTGACATAAGGCAATCTATCAATGGTGCCTGTTTAAACGGACATTGATGTCCAAGAAGTTACATTAGTGCGTATTTGGTGCAAAGTGCCCTATCGGGTTTTCCCCGAGGTCAAGACATATATCTAATCGTTCTATTAAAAAGATCGTGTTGCTAAAGTATCCCATAGAACTATCTTCCATGGTGATTGAGCGAATAAGAGAACTGTGGGTTCCCGAAAGCTGTTTCCCCCTGTTTACCCAAACCCAAAGAAGGCATGAGGACATGGGCCACTGTCACACCCGGCCCGGCTTCGCCCAGACCCTGATGGGGAGCATCTCATTTAATTCATATAAGTAGTCATATAAGCTCCCGTTCCCGACTATCTGTCTGTCTGTTTGTCCGACCCGGTCCGACTTCGCCCAGGCCCTGGTGGGGAGCATCTCATTTAATTCATATAAGTAGTCATATAAGCTCCCGTTCCCGATAGATCTATCTATCTATCTGTCTGTCTGTCTGTCTATGTATGTTCGGCCCGAACATAACAATAAAATATAGATAGAATAGAAGAATAGATAGAAAATATGATTGGAAGAGATCTATCTAAAGTAAACTTGGCTCCCGTTCCCGACTATCTGTCTGTCAGTCTGTCTGTCTGTCTGTCTGACCTGGCCCGGCTGCACCCAGTCCCTGGTGGGGAGCGTCTCATTTAATTCATCGTCAATCAACTCATTTAATCTATAGCCAGGGGACTTAACTTAAGATATAACAATGCTACTAAAAGTTATATCCCTTTTTTGTATATTTTTTTATATTTTCTTATGTTCAGTCATGTAATTACAAAATTAAATGTTAGGAAGGTAATAGCTGATAGCTGATAGATAAAACTATGACAGTTGGTTGCACAGGAATGAAAGGAAAACGTGTAGAAAATTTCATCTCAATCGGATGGACCGTTCGCGAACGCATAAAGGACGGATCCACATACATACATACATACAACGATTTTTATATATGTAGATGAGCTCACTATTTCTCCTGCTGCCTTTAGAATGCATTTGCTGAATTCTTCCATTTATTAAAACATAAATAAAAAATAAATTAATAAAAGACAACTTCATGTGTTGTCTAACTTTTTACAACTGTAATCACTTCTGTTGTATGTTTAGCCTCTTTAGAAGCCACACAGGTATAATTTGTTATACTTGGTATTCCTCTTCTACTCCAAACCATTTTTTTTTTGCATCCCTTACAGGACATTGCAGTCAACATTAGCATTTTTCAGCTGCTGTTGATGTACTAGGCAAGATTACGCACAGTAGTTTGCCACTGCTTTCTGAGCGGCCGATTCACATACCCCATAAATTACCAGCATGGCGAGAACCGCTACCGATTCTCGCGCAGGTTACGTTACTCACGAGAATATACGGGATTACAAAGAAAGACATTAACTCCTAGGCCAGGGAGACCAACTATTTTATCTGATGTGAAACACTTCTGGGGCTGTAAGGGTTAAAGTACAAAGTAATGTTATCCTCTTTTGTATCTACGTGGGTGGCAAAGTTCAGAATATTCTGGAAATCCTATGCAGCAGGCGAGTCATAAAGACATCACTCTGTCAGTCTCACACCACCTCTGGTTATGCAGTCAACAAAGAAAAAGCTTTTTATGTTACTGTCTGTCAAGCTGCTGTCTTATGCTTTCAAATACCACCATTGTGTAAGCAGAAGGCCACAATAGTGAACCTACCTTGATATCACATTGATGTAAAATGTAGTAACTGTACCAAAATGTGATTATGTATTTCAGCTGCAAAATTTCTTAGTCACGGTGGCTGAGCTACCGTATGACAGAGGACTATGCTTCCTGTTAGCGCTGATTAGTGGCCGGCACTCACCAGACCCGACATCCCACATTGTGCTAATGGCATTGCACAGAGGAGCGTAATTAGGGTGATACAACCCTTGTCCTGGTGTAAGAACATTCAACCTGAAGACTAAATAGCAGGGCAGACCAAGTCCTACGCTTTGGTCAGCAACTGGTCTAGGATGGAAGCTCCGACAGGCAGACGGAGCATTGCTTTGCAGCTTCTGCAGCTTGTCTTGTTCCAGATATATTGATGTTACCTTTCCTCTTGAGTAAACTGCTCCATGGGCAACACTTAGCTTCTACAATTCAGCCCTGGCTTTGTGTTATGGAGAGATATAATGCCCTGTTTAAAGCATAGTGTAAAAAAAAACTATTCTGTCAAGATGGCAATGTCAGTCCATTTCAGCAATAAATGCAATGCATTCATCTGTTCACTTTTTATCATATATAGTTCTGTAGTATGCACCTGATTAGATACAGTGACATATGCCAGGCAAATAATTGTGCAATTGGCTGTTTGTGTCTTCTTTGTTCAGTTAAAGTAGACAGATTTTCTCATGTGTAGATTTTAATTGCTAGATTTTATGCTTACTTCAGAGTTTTCATTATTAGAATCTTTATTTGCAGGTTGTAGATTGGAATTTTAAACCCAAAGCAATTTATTTGGCACTGATGGTTCGAAGAATTGTCCTGACACAAGCGGGTAAAATCAGATGTGATGACAGTGACTACTATGGAAACAAGAGGCTGGAGTTGGCTGGTCAGCTGCTGGCATTGTTGTTTGAAGACTTGTTCAAGCTGTACAACGCGAATGTAAGAGTAACTTTCTACAACTTTTGTTTTTGTTGTTTTAGGATACATATTTCCATGTGAAACTGTCACAAGAAATCTGTTTGATATACATGGACACTTCCTTCACTCACTACAGTGTGTTGATGGGGTGTCCTAGGACTCCACGGCAGCGACCACCACCCTTGCAGCATATTGGTGGAGAAAGGCAGAACCAGGCAGCACACGTTAACGGTCAAGACTTTCCAGTATGACAGTACAGGGCAAGATGTGGAGAGTAAAATAAGACGTGACAAGCGCAGAAAGCTGCATGCCAGGAAAAAAGCTGGGAGCAGCCACCTTGGTGGAATTTCAAGGTGAAGAAGGCTTGGGTGGGTAAGCATAGTGCTGTAAGGAGATGGCAAAATGCCAAGAAGAACAGAGCTGGCCATCCTAGTCCCTGCATGCACTTAGAAAGAGAGATGCACACAAAAGTAAGCTATTTAAAAAAACTGGTCAAGGTGGTTAAAAGTGAAAAATGGGCAGAGGTGTGTCAAAGAGTAAGCACAGACAAGTCACTGAAATTGTTCTGGCGACTACATAAAAGCATGAGTGGGGTAGTCAAGAATAAGAACATTTATGACTTCCAAGGTGCTGACCTCATCTGGCAGAGGACTGACGAGGACAAGGGCAAAGCCCTCTTTGAACGCTATCTGGAGCAGAGCAACCAGACAGACATGGGAGGCCGAAATCTTGCCAAGGAGGTCACCTCAGACAGGTGCAAGGCCCAGAACACTTCGGATGAAGACACAGTGACAGTGAAAGAAATCAAGGCTGTGCTTCGATGATCAAAACACAGCGCTGATGGTATAAGATACGACGACATCAGTAGATGTACGACAATGAGCCAGAGAAACTAGCAGACATGTACAACAGTATAGGGAGTGCTAGCATCAAGGAGGAGTGGTTACACAGCTATCTGATTCCCTTGCCGAAGCCTGGCAAAGACCACACAAGAATTCAGGGATATCGAGTTATAACCATGCAGAATACAATAGGCAAGCTGCTGGAGAAGTTAATTGCCAGGAAATATCAAGCCAACTAGAGAGGCAAGGTGTTTTTCCACCTACCCTGGTCCAAAAAGAGAAACCTGGACCAATGCAGCAGTTTTTACCCATGATGTCTATGAAGGTTTACACTCAGGCATTGAAACCGTTGCTGCAGTGATTGATCTTGAGTACACATACAACAGAGTACAATTGGATTTTTTAATGTTTCAGCTTCTTGAACTCAACACTCCTACTGAGTTGGATCGCCACAGCCTTCTTCCAACGTTGGATTTTCATTGGATTTTTTAATGCTTCAGCTTCTGCTAACCCTAAAAAATTAATTTTTATAATACTTAATTTCTATATTCTGTTATGATATAGGGTTTGAAGACTGCTGATCGATAAAAATACTGTCAAATTGACTTTGCACTTAATGCTTGTTATGGAAACCAAGATAAACAGTGGCCATATTGAATTTCTTAATGTACCTCTAAAATAGTTATTTTTTTAATGTACAGGCTAAATTCTATGTTTTATGTGTACATAAATAGACCCCTTACAAGTTTAGTAGAAAATTTTAATGATCTCTTTGCATTTTTTTTTTCCATAATTTGAAAATTTTAACATTTTTCATGACTTTTTTTTTTTTTTTACTGCTGCACAAAAACTAAAACTTAATTTCCAAGATTGCTCTACTCACAATGTATGTAATATATAGAAGTATATCTGTGCACATTTTCATTAAAGTCTAACAAATAATTTTAAAAAAAAATTGTACCTATGTATCTCAACTGGCGAAATGAGAAAATGGGGAAAAACTAATTATTTTTTAGTTTTTTTAATACTATTAAAGTTCAGTGTGGGAATAGTCATCGAACCACAGCTAGCAAGAGGAATACTAGAAATAAAATATATATCAGAAAGAATCATAACAGTGAGAATAAAAGAACAAACAGTTAACAACATATGTACAAATATACGCACCATATAATGCAAACAATAATGAGCAAGAATGTGAGTACTTCTACAAAGACATACATGATGTGCTAAATAAAATAGATAAGCAGGACAACATCATAGTTATGGGAGACTTCAATGCAAGACTAGGACATAACAGAGTGGGCATAGAAAAACATCTGGGAGCATTTGGAGATCAGCATAATGAAAGGAATGATAACGGAAGTAGACTGATAGAGCTTTGCAGCCAACACGACCTCTATATAACAAACACATTCTATAAACATAAAGATTCACAAGTATACACCTGGTATAAATGGAACGATCTAGATATTAAAAGCCAAATTGATTTTATATTAACAAGAAATAACAGAAAGAGAAATATATTAGATGCAAGGGCAGTGCCCAATTTCAGTATAAACACAGACCACAAATCAGTCGTTGACACAATAAGAACCATCAGAAGAAGAAAACAAAGAGCAGGAAAATACATGCCATGCGAATCAGTAAACTTAAACAACCTTAAAGACGAGGCAGTAAGGGAAAATTATGAGAAAGAACTAATGGAACTCTTTGTAAAATTACCTACAGAAAGAAAAACAGTGGAAGAAGAATGGGAGATGTTCAAGTCAAGCATTTTAAATACTGCAAAAATAACATGTGGAACCACGCAAAAACACGGATAAAGAAAATAACAAGTTGGTGGAACGCAGAAGTAAAGAAAGTGGTAAAAGACAAAAAGGAAAAATATAAAAAGTGGTTGAAGAGCAAACAGGAATGTGATTACATAGAATATAGAATAGCGAGAAGACATGTGAGTCGAATAGTAAAGAGGGAAAAATAAAAAGACTGGGAAGAGTATGGAGAAACCCTAAATAAAAACTACAAGGAGGCAACTAAAAACTTCTACAAAAAGATAAGTGCAATGCGAACCAGAGGAGAACCCTTTGATCCAACTGAAATAATTAACAGCGAATATGGAGAACCACTGGCACAGGAACGGAGCAGTATGGGGACGACCCGTTGCCGTGAAGTTGGAACCACGACTAACTAACTAACTAACTAATGGAGAACCAATAAATGAACAAAAACAATTCCTAATAAGATGGAAGCAGTATTTCGAACAACTTCTCAACATCCCATCAGATGTCACAGGAATTCAAGAGACCTACACAGATGTCACCGAAGAACTAGAACCAGACATACTAAAAGAAGAAATTATAGAAGCCTTCAGATTAGCCCCATTGAACAAATCACCAGGACAGGATGAAATACCAAATGAACTAATTAAAGCAGCAAGAGAAGTAGGAACAGCTTGGCTACATAGATTATTCAACCATGTTTGGGTAGTACAACAAACACCACGAGACTGGGGAAACGCCATAATTATCCCAATTTGGAAAAACAAATGCAGCAAAAGAGACTGCACACAATACAGAGGCATTTCACTGTTAAGTCATACTGGGAAAATATTTTGCAAAATTCTTGAAAAAATATTATGAACTACTTTAGAACCCCAGCTAAGCGAAACACAACTTGGATTTAGGAAAAACAAAGGATGCACAGATGCCATTTTTGCTCTTAGACAACTTATTGAAAAATCAATCGAATTCAATGAAACACTCTACTTAGCCTTTGTCGGCCAAGAAAAGGCATTTGATAGGGTAGATAGAAACAAGCTGTGGGAAATCCTTAAACAATATGGAGTGAGTACACATCTAACAAACCTATGTAGAAGTTTATACAACAACAGTGAATGCATAGTGAGAGCAACTGGAGGACACTCGGAACCCTTCATCATAAGATCTGGAGTATGAGAAGGTTGTGTCCTGTCCCCTCTCTTGTTCATAACATATATAGACAACATATGTAAAGAAACCAGCCAAGCAGAGACAGCAAGAATATCGCATGACGAGAACACAGAAGAAGAACCATCTGCAAATCTAACCATTAGAGAACTCCTGTTTGCGGATGACCAAGCACTAATAGCAAAATCAGAAGCTGAATTACAAGACTACATGAATAGTCTAAACGAAATGTGTAGGGAACATAACATGAAAATTAGCACAAGCAAAACAGAGGTAATGACTATAACTAAAGAAGAACAAACCACAATAATTCACCTAAACGAACATCCCTTGAAACAAGTAAAGAGTTTCAAGTACCTAGGAAGTATAATATCATCAAATGGCAGATCAGTAATAACATCTGATGGGAGATGCCTTGAAGAGATTAGAACAAGAATCGCCATGGCAAAAGTAGCCTTTAGCTAGATGAAAAACATACTGACCAATAAAAAGATGTCAATTGAAACGAGAAAAAGAGTGTTTGGATGCTAAATAGAACCTGTACTTTTATATGGATGTGAAGCTTGGACAATGAGCAGTCAGGCTGAAAAACATCTGATGGCTGTAGAAATGTGGTTTCTGAGGAAAATGAAAAGAATACCATGGACAGCCAGAAAGACCAATGAACAAGTCCTTCAAGAAACAAATGAAGATCATAAACTGATTAGAGACATTAGACGTAGACAGTCACAATATTTTGGGCATGTTATGCGAAGAAATGATTTGGAGAACTTGGTGACAACTGGCAAGATCAAGGGGAACAGACCAAGGGGAAGACCTAGAAGCAAGTACCTGGATGGCTTGGCCTTGTGGCATGGTCGGGACAGAAACACGGAGTTGATCCACGACTCTGGTGATCGGGTGAGATGGCAGAACATGACCGCCCATGCTTACCGGCATGGCACATGATGGATGGCAGATCAGAAGATGAGATCGAAAATAGGTGCAATAAGGCAAATCAACTCATTGGACAAATGGCACCAATACTAAAGAACAAACATGTATCAATAACTACTAACACTTTACAACACAATTTTCCTTCCAACTCTATGCTACCAATGCCAAACCTGGACAATGGCAGAAAAAGAGAAGAGAAAAATCACAACAACAGAAATGAGGTTCCTGAGAAGAATACTCAACGTATCAAGAAGAGATAAGATCAGAAATGAAGAAATCAGGACTAAAGTGGGGGTTAAAGCAGCACTAGATTTTATTAGAAAGCAGCAAGTCAAATGGTTTGGCCATGCAAGTAGGTTACCAGTCAACAACATACCACAACAAGCAATGATGTACAGACCAGATGGAAACAGAGGAAGAGGCCGACCACGTAAACGTTGGACGGAGGGAATAGCAGAGTCCATGGGAATATCGATATATGAATCGGGTGCTCTCACGATGTTTATACTTCACCTCGACACCGCAAGGTACAAGAGGAACATGATGAGATGAGATGAGATGAATGACTTTTTTATACAGAAAAACAGTTTACAGCTGTGACATTTAGAATAGTCCTGCTGTATATGCAATAGGACCCCCCTCCAGGGCATGCAGCTCACCTTGTCTGTTCAGTTTGGCCACTTGTACAGTGTTACGTCTTTTAGTTTGTTTGTCCTTCTTGTACTTCAGAATATTTCTTACTTGCTTCTGCATCCTAGATGTTCCTAGTCTCTGCATATGCAGGCCTGTAGAAAGTCCATAAAACTGGGCAGTGTCTTGGGCAGCAGCAGCTCCAAAGTTGAACTCTTTCTGTAGTTACAACTGCAAACTGAACGTGCTTGCGTGAGGCAAAGTTGTCTTTAGTACATCGAGCCCATATCAAGCTGTGTAGACACTCATTTGAATTCTGAGTTTGTCCTGACACACATCTACTAAGTACTTCAATGTCAGACAGCCTTTCATAAATTGGCAACAGATATTTCTCAAGCTTGTCACGGTTGAGCCATGTATGTAACATCTTGTCATGAGGACCAGGGACCTGATGCTTAGCCAGGGCGGATTGAAAAAAAACACCAAGATTGCTCTCCACTTGGGCAAATTTCATGAAAGTGGACTTTTGTCTGTTGAAAAACAGTGATGCAGTGAAGCCATAACACTTTTCCTCATGGACTCTACACTTGTGTTGTTTTTTATGGCTTTATTGTAATAAATTGTCAGCCTACAGATGGCATTTTGTGTAAGCTGACCTTTACCGCATCCTCCTAGGATCACGCCTTGCTTTTGGCAGTCAGCAACAACGTTGCGGAGTGCTGTTCCAAGGCGTTTACTGACATGGTTGATACACTCCTCTTTGTCTATCTGAATGTCATCCCCATATGGTTTGATCTTGGTAAGCTCTGCAAATGTTTTAGTGTCACAATCAGAAAGTATTGACATGTAGCGAAGTTTATGACGGGCCACAGACCGTTGCCACAGCACCCTTGCAGCCTCCACCTCCATCATTCAAGCAGATCCTGTGAAATTGTTATCACAGTTTAGAAGATGTTCTGCCTTCCATGCTGCAAATTCATCTGGTTTGTCCTTGGAAAGTGTCTTACCAGTGGTTTCGCCACCTGACAATATGTGGACATAACATTGCATCTATGCAAAGTCCTGTAAGAATATCCACTGCTCAGCCAACTCCAATGTGGGATGTGTGGCCTCTAGTCAGCAAAGTGCCATCAAAGCTGACACTAATATCTAGCACATCATTGTCATGTAGAGTTATGCCTGACTGTTGTGCATGAGCCTGTCGAACATACTTTACGGTTTGAGAGAAAACAGTGTCCTCCAGATCTTCTATCTTTGAATATAGTTTATTCGCTTTGCTGTGAAATGTTTTGTGATGAAGACCTTGCAGGTTTATGTTTTAATAATATTAATAATATACGGTAATAAAAGAATCACTTCCACAACTTTGAGAAGAACACAATAGCACTTATTCATTCAGATTCACTGTCAAAACACTTGGATTTGGAAAAAGTGGCATGTGCACTTTAGTTGGGTCGCTTTCAGTAGTTTCAGAATTGTCTGTACCGTTTACGACATTCTGATAGGCTTTTCGCTGCTTACGAGCAGAGAGATTTCTTACGTTGAGTAGATGACTGGATGTTAAATTTCGAGGAATTTTTCAATGCGTGTCAATCTGTCGTCAACAATAAATGTTCGGCACGCCGCAAAGTGTAAACAACACAAAGCCGCCATTTTGGAAACCCATGTGATCAGTTTCAGCCATCGGCGAAAGCGTATTGCTTACCGTGTTCCATATATAGAAGTTTCCGGAAGATTATAAATATGAAACAAACAGTTGTACACAGAAAATTTTTTGATTAGACGAACTCGGAGTTTCACGAACAGTTACGGAAGATCGTAACGTTTCCAATGATATCTGACACGTGCGTGTAGCGTGTTCTTTAGTTTTTTTTTTAGATGTGGCAGTTGGACTTTGGAACCAACAACAATATATCCTGGCCTACTACAGGGATCACCATTATCTCCGGTACTGTTATCAGTTATCAGTTATCAGTTGGGGTATCTTCGTTGCACTCCGGACATGTCCATAGGTGCTCAGATCCTCCCCCAGCATATGCATCAGCGTCCGGTGGCTAATAGTGCCAGTTCTGTGTTGGTTGACGAGGCGCTTTGTTTTCCCGATGTACTTCTCGCGTCTGGCTGTGCCGATTCTTACTCCCAGGTCTTCATCCTGGAAAGCGATGTGGAATCACTGGCGTCAAAATCCTCTGTTCTCGCCATATCTTTAAGGGCGTTAATGACATCGGCACGATCCATGGGGCTGGCCATCTACAGGGGGTGCAGAGCCAGCCAATTTATCAGCTCGTTCATTTCCCTCGACTCCCGCATGTCCCGGGACGAAGATGAAGGTGACTTTGCGGACAACAGACTTCCGCAGCGACTCAGTCCACTGTCTACGTACAGATCCAGCTTCGACTTCTGAATCATGCTCATTGAATCACTTAGTACACACACGTTGGTATAATGCTGTGATTCCAGCCATATGAAAGCCTGTGTAACTGCCATCACCTCCATCGTCATGCTGCTCGTGGTCATAGAGTGGGCACCACTGGATTCTTGAACGGTTCGGCCCGCTGAACGGGCTGTAAATGCCCACGCACTTCTCTGCTGCTTTACAACAGATCCATCTGTATAGATGAGGCACTTCGGGGCTATCTGAGTGATCATAGATGAGCGCGTTAACCTCTGCATTGACAGCGGCAGGGTTCTGCTCTCTGCACCGTCTGTCGAGTGTGATAATGCAGGAGAAGGTACACTTAAAAGCTGGAGGCACCTAATCTCTATCTACCTATCTCCGGTACTGTTCAATGCCTACACAGTGAGAATCACCAGTGAGCAGATCATTGGACCTGGTACGACATTGTAATATGTCGACGATGTTTCAGTGCATCGTTAGGGTAAGGATAGAGATCAGGTTGCTGTGGAACTACAAACCGAACTCAGTCGCATAAGTACTTGGTGTGTTGAAGCTGGGGCAATGATCAACCCAAAAAAGGCAACAGTGACTTGGTTCTCGTTGAATAATCATATTGTCAACACTCCAACACCAACTGTAAAGCTGTGTTCAGAGATGGTGGAAAGAACGCAGGCAAAGAATTACCTCAGAATACGGTTTGATCGAAGCCTTGCTTATAATGAGCACATAGACCAGGTGATAACAAAGGCCAAGCGGGGTTTGGCTGCGATGCGGGTGATGGTGGCAGCAAACTGAGCAGCGCCATCTATGTCTTCTATACGAGGGGCTGGTCATGTCTGTTTTTGAGTATGCGATGGCAATCCTGATTCTCAGCCGTAAGCAGATAGAAAGGATGGAAAGGATACAGAATTAAGCTATGCGCATTATTCTTGGATGTACAAGAGATACAGCATGCAGGGCGATGCGCTACCTTCTTGATTTTCCAACCATTGAAGACAGAATACAAGTTTGCAGAGCACGCGCCTACCTCAGAGTTAACGCAAACACACAACATCCACTGCATAGTGAAATTATGAAGGTGAAGGGCAGCAGGTTAAAAAGAGGACGGTCGTGGATGGGTCAAGCCGAAGACATTCTTCAACAGGTGTGTTCACTTGAGGACTTAGAACCTGGCGAGGAGTGGGTACAAGTGCCAACAGATTTCTGCACATCCTTTTCAGTTTGCATCCAACTAGATAGAAAATGCAGACAAGAAAATCCGGCTGCTGTGGAGGCGGAAGTACAAGCGTTGATTTTCGAGAATTCGCTAGACGGTGATGCTGTCATTTACACAGATGGGTCGGTCGTCCGACATGTGAGAAGCTCATGGGCCTTTACGGCTCAGGCCGGAGGGAGAATTGTGAAGGAGGACTCTGGTGCTTTTGCTGAAACCACAAGTAGCCTGACTATGGAAGTCATGGCAGTAAGTAAAGCAATAACATGGCTCAAGACACAGACATTCACTAGGGCATGTTTCCTTAGCGACTCAATGAGCATGCTCAAGAGGATAGAGATGGGGTGGATCCGAAGAGAATGGTTGCTGTCTCTGGAGCGGTCTCGGCTGGCAAAGATTAGTTTCATCTTCGTGCCAGGGCATGCGGGAGTACAAGGAAATGAGCGGGCTGACAAGCTCACAGGTAAAGCTACTGTGGAGGGTGAACGCGCCATGGACCAGGCTGACATTCTGAATGCTCTGCGAGAAGCAAGACTTTTGCGAGAACCAAGTGATGACTGTGAATCTACAACCATGGCCAGACGGAGAACAGCAGATTAAAAGACGGGTGGCCAAACAAGAACACTACGCAGGAAGCCAAAGAAGATTGATAAACCAACACAGAACTGGTTTCATTAGCCGCTACATGCTGCAGGATTTGCTGAGGAGGGGATCCGAGCACTTATGGACTGAATGGTTCGATGTGCAATGAGGATGATCTGTCGACTAGCTCTGTGACATTCAGTGATGAAGAATAAAGCAATTACGTCTTCTGAAAGCAACAAACAAGCCTTTTTAGTACATCACCCCAGTTTTCATTCACAGATTATTATCATGAGATTTACATGGCTCATCTCATCTCATCTCATCTCATCATGTTCCTCTTGTACCTTGCGGTGTCGAGGTGAAGTATAAACTTCGTGAGAGTGCCCGGTTATGGGCTTCGTATATCGACATTCCCATGGATTCTGTTATTCCCTCCGTCCAACGTTTACGTGGTCGGCCTCTTCCTCTGTTTCCATCTGGTCTGTACATCATTGCTTGTTGTGGCATGCTGTTGACTGGTAGCCTACATGCATGGCCAAACCATTTGCATGGCTCATATTATTCAGAAATTAATAGTAATGCTTATACCAATATCAGTGGTTGCTATTTGATAGATGGAAAAATATACTGTTAACTCATAATCTGGCTACATATATAATATGAACATCAGCTGTTTTATATGTGTATCCAAATTCTAACCCATTTGCTGAAACATTTGTAGGTGTAAGCCTTCATTCTCTGAATACTTAGTCCAGTTTAGTTGAGTTTACTGCTGGAGCATACTGATGCCTTATATTGAAGTAATTCAGATGATACATTTCATGACATTTTGAAGGCACTTTACTTATTGTAACCTATGCTTTTTACTGTTCTTGTGTTTGTTATGGCCTTTGATAAATCATTCTGTTCTCCTTTCTTTACAAAGCTCAAGAGAACAGCAGATAACCACTTGAACAAGAAGCTAGCTGCTGAATTTGACATTACCAATCACATGAAGACAGATACAATGACAAATGGACTCGCTAACGCCATTGCCACGGTAATACATATTCCAGCATTCTTTCTAAGCAACATTATAATATTGATATTTTAATGCGTTAGAAGTAGCTTGTGGAAACTTCACTTTTTATGCATTCCTCAATGTACCTTAAATCAAATGGCAAATACCCCTCTGCCGTGCGTCCACCTTGACGAGGTAGAGGGGCTTGAGCGTTCCAATGACCCCAAGAGCTATGCCGACGGTAGCACAGCTACTGGTAGGGTCACCCATGTCGGACAGGTCAAGGGAGAGGGACCAGACAAAGTGACGCACAAACCTGCTGCCTTGTAGGTAGACTGGGGACAGTCAAAGGCTAGGGAAGGCATCCCGAACAAATGCTTGTCGAAATCGGATGTACTGAGCCACAGGCTTGACAAAGAAGTGCAACGTAACTTTATCATTTCATGATGCCACAGATGAAAATTAATCGTTATGGTGCTAATCCCGTGAAGTCCCATCAGGCGGTGATAGTGCCGGGCCCCCTGCCTCGAGGGGGTCCACCCATGACTACTGGTGGTCACCTTCCCCTGTGCTGTGGAGTCAAGGCACAGAGGAGTAGGTTAAGAGCTATTGACCAAACACCCCGGACACTCAACATACTACAATGGAATGCAGAAGGAGTTTATAACAAGAAAGCCTCCCTAACACAGCGTCTTCATAAAGATAGAATAGATGTGGCATGCATTCAAGAGACACACCTCAACGCCAATCGCACATTTTCAGTCGAGGGATATCAGGCCACACGTTTCGACCGCGAAGGACACAAAGGAGGAGTTGTAATACTTACACGAAATACAATACCTTGCAGCGAAGTATCTGTGATCTCTGACAACCAAACGGAAATTATAGGTGTTGATATAATGATAAAGGACGTGAAAATAAGAATTTACAATCTATATAGCCCGGCAGATAAGGATCTTACACTCTCAAACATGGAAATAACTGACACAAATTGCATTGTTGTCGGAGACTTTAATAGCCGTTCAGAAAGATGGGGATACCCAGATACTGACAAAAGAGGAGATGAAGTGGAGGACTGGGAAATAGACTCAAATCTCCATCTACTTAACAAAGCGGATGACACACCGAGCTTCTACTCCAGAAGATGGATTACCACTTCTACTCCAGACTTAGCTTTCTGCACAGGAGACATCCTCCACAAAATCGATCGCCATGTGCTGGACCAATTAGCAGGTAGTGACCACAGACCAATCAAGCTTGTAATAAATATGGAGTATGTTCCACAGGAGCAAAAGCCTTTGCCCCGTTGGAATTACAAACGAGCAGATTGGGACAGATTTGCCATACTAACAGACAAATATTGTGAAAACGTAAATACACGATATGGCAACATGAAGCAAATGGTGGAAAGTCTAAACAGAGCAATAATACAGGCGGCCACTGAGTCTATTCCAAGAGGAGCAAGGAAAAATTACAAACCATACTGGACTGAAGAACTACAATTTTTGGAGGACAAAGTTGAAGATGCTAGGAAGACCGCAGAGAGAGAACAAACAACTGAAGCGAACATCTCTCTCAAAGCCATCTCAGCAAAATATAAAAGAACAGTAAATCAAACAACAAGAGATTGTTGGAGGAAAAAAACAGAAAACCTGAATTTTGACAGGGATGGAAACAAACTATGGAAACTAGTGAAAGCCATGAACAATGAAGGACCTAGAAACAAACAAATAACAATTAAACAAGGAAATGCCTTGCTTACAGGAAAAAAGGCTGCAAATGCACTAATGGAACACTATGCCAAGTGCAAACCACATTGATATTACAAGCCGAACAGAAGAAAGCAATCAAAGATAAACAGATACATCATAGCATATACAGAGACAGCAGCAGAATATATGATGGCAAATCTAACAATGGAAGAAATGGAACAGGCAATGAATACCCTAAAAAAGAAGACATCACCAGGAAAGGATGGAATCACAAATGAAATGCTAATAGGACTAGGCACTAAGGCAAAAAAGAAACTACTAGCAGTCCTAAATTACAGCTGGAAGAGAGGAATAGTCCCACAGGCATGGAAGGAAGCTATACTAATACCAGTCCCAAAGAAAGGAAAAGACCTGGAAGAACCAAATGGCTATCGACCTATCAGTCTTACTTAGCTGTGTAGGAAAATTAATGGAACGCATTATCAATGGCAGGCTAACATGGCATCTGGAAGAAAACCAACTCTTAACACCATCACCAAGCAGGATTCAGAAAGTACAGATCTACTGAAGATCAAATAACCTATATAGCTCAGGAAATAGAGGATGCCTTCCAAGAGAAAAAGCACACACTAGCAGTCTGGATAGATTTAGAAAAAGCATTTGATAAAGTATGGAAGGAAGGACTGAAAGTAAAACTGCAAAAAATGCATGTTTGCGGGAAAATGTACAAATGGATCAGCCACTACCTTGAGAACAGAACTGCCAGGACAAAAGTACAAGGACAAACCAGCAAAATGATGCTGTTGGAGCAAGGTGTCCCCCAAGGAGGAGTTCTTTCACCAACATTATTCCTAGCATATATAAACGACATCACAGAAAATTTTCCAGCCAGAGTACACACATCATCCTTTGCAGATGACCTAGCCATATGGACATCTGAAGAATATATTAGTACAGCTAACAGCAGAATACAGCAAGCCTATAAGCGCTAGAGGACTGGTCAAAATCATGGCTAGTGAAGATAAGTGAGGAGAAAACAACATGCACAGTGTTCTCCCTCTCAACTAAAACTCAGCAACCTAAGCTGGTATTGAATGGAAAAATATTGCGCCATGAAGAAAATCCAAACTATCTAGGAGTCACCTTTGATCGTCGCCTGACATGGAAGACACAGGTTGAGAAAAATCGAACAAGAGCAAGGCAGAGAATGGCAATCATGAAAAAGCTTGCTGGTACAACGTGGGGAGCAGATGAGAAAGTTCTCAAGAAGTTATATACTGGACGGGTGAGGCCAGTACTGGAATATGGCATTGCAGCTTGGGCAACAGCAGCTAAGTCAAACTTTAACAAAATAAGTAGAGTCCAAAATCAAGGAATGCGAATCATAACTGGAAGCCTGAAGACAACGCCTATTAATGAATTAGAAAAGATCACTTGTTTACAACCAATGCAGGATAGAAGAGATAGCAGAGCCCAGCAACAAGCAGAAAAATTTAGAAGATTGACAGACCACCCTATGTACAACAGATTTAATGGTTTTGGAAAGGGAAGACTGAAGCGTAGCAACTTTGTAGAAACTGCAAAACGAAGGATTAGGGCAGATCCTATTCTTAACATATCAACAGTCATGCCCATACACAATGCACACAAGTTCCCAGCTTGGAGACAGCAGCAACTGCCTGAGATGATAGAAAACATTCCTGGTATTGAGAAAAAGAACACTCAGCATGAAACCGAAAGAAGAGAAATAACCCTAAACTACATAAAAGAACATTACCCAAGCAGGAATTGGACCCATGCATATACAGATGGATCAGCCAAAAATTCAATAGAGAATGGAGGAGGAGGAATTCTCCTAAATTTAAAAAATGGAGTGAAAAAAACACATTCAATGGCAACTGGAAAATTTTCAAGTAACTTCAAAGCGGAGGTAGAGGCTCTGAAAACTGCAGCAGAAATGCTCCTGATGGAGGAAAATAAAGAGAAGCAAATAGCTATCTTCACAGATGCAAAGTCAGCTGTCTCAATACTGAAGAGCAATAACAGCACAGAACTAACTGACCTAAGAGCAGCACTCCATGGTCTATGCCAGAAATCCAAAAAAGTTGTAATACAGTGGATCCCATCACATTGCAGTATACCTGGAAACGAAGAGGCTGACAGACTGGCAAAAGAGGGCGGACGACTACCACAGCCTGACATAGACATAACCTATAATGAGGCAAAGAGGTTGATAAAAAGCACTTATAGAACCAAATGGGAATCAGAGCATCCAGGCCATCAGAAGGATGATGCATATTACAAACTCGACCGAAGAGAACAAGTAGCAATCTTCAGACTCCGCACAGGACATAACAGGCTGAAATACCACTTGTTCAATAAACTAAAGATAGGAGATACCGATGAATGTAATTGTAGAACTGGAAAAATGACAGCAAAACATTTGCTGCAGGATTGCCCAACGTATGCAGAACAGAGAAAGATATTTTGGCCCACACCTGCTTCATTTGAGGACAAGCTCTATGGAGATATCAACAAGCTAAAGTTGACCGCAGATTACTTTAACTATATACAGGTTGACATTTAAAGGTGCATGAAGACCCAGAGGCATGAAATGGAATACTGCTTGGATAGCAAATCCATTACGTGGAAAGTCTGAATCAAAAGCCCACTGTGTGGGCTTCATAAAAGGTGGAAAAGTGTCCTAGTGGCACGAAATGGAATATTGCTTGGATAGCAAATCCATTACATGGAAAGTCCGAATCGAAAGCTCACTGTGTGGATGTCATCTGCAGACTGCATACTTCTGGTTTCCGGAAGAACAGCCTATGGTGAACGGAAGGCCCAATATACGGAAGTGAGGCTAAGCAGCCATGTGCAGGACGTGACGATTCCTTGGGTGAGCCCAGTACCAGAGCGCTATGTATCGGCTCTGCAAGTATGGAAGCCTCCTTGGATGGCGGGGAATGCCCATGGTCTGCCCCTGCCTTCCCTTGAGGGCTGATCAGGATCTTTGGCTGTTCTATATGGACCAGCTGGGATGGGGGATAACACCACAACAGTGAGAGTCAAACGTCCTAAGAAACCCCCGGGAAGGTTAACCCAGTCAACAAATGCCCGCAGAAGTCGGATGTGTCGGCCTAACGGCGCAAGAACGCAGCTCTGCTGTAAACAGGCACAACGCAATCACATCCGAAAAAAAAACTCCGGATGAACGAAGAAGGAGAAGAAATGGCAAATATATTTCTCAGAGAAGGAATAACAAGTCAGGAGTCAATCAGAACAGGATTTTTAAAAAGATGTTTATTATCACCAAACCTCTCCCATGAAATTGAGGATCCATTTAAAGATAAGAATCTGGTGCTTACACCATGGATAGACCTGAGAAAATTTTTGATAATGTTTAGAATAAACTGAGAAACTGTAATGCTAATGGAAGAATGTGTAAATGATTGAAAGCACACTTGCATAACAGAAGAGCCAGAGTACATATAGATGGACTCAAGAACAAAAAAACTCTACTGTATTATGGAGTTCTCTAAGGTGGTATTTGTCCCCAACACTTTTCCTCACATAGAATGAATAGAAAAAAATCATTTCCAAACCTACTCACCATAATCAGTGATAGCCTTGTGGTACGTTGACTCATCAGGGAAGCCAAGAACAGTAACACTGTAACCTACTGTGTGGTACCTTGACTCATCAGGGAAGCCAAAAGCAGTAACACTGTAACTTACTGTGTGGTACCTTGACTCATCAGGGAAGCCAAGAACAGTAACACTGTAACCTACTGTGTGGTACCCGGACCCATCAGGGAAGCCAAGAACAGTAACACTGTAACCTACTGTATGGTACCCGGACCCATCAGGGAAGCCAAGAACAGTAACACTGTAACCTACTGTGTGGTACCGGGACTCATCAGGGAAGCCAAGAACAGTAACACTGTAACCCACTGTGTGGTACTGGGACCCATCAGGGAAGCCAAGAACAGTAACACTGTAACCTACTGTGTGGTACCCGGACCCATCAGGGAAGCCAAGAACAGTAACACTGTAACCCACTGTGTGGTACCGGGACCCATCAGGGAAGCCAAGAACAGTAACACTGTAACCCACTGTGTGGTACCAGGACCCATCAGGGAAGCCAAGAACAGTAACACTGTAACCCACTGTGTGGTACCAGACCCATCAGGGAAGCCAAGAACAGTAACACTGTAACCTACTGTGTGGTACCAGGACCCATCAGGGAAGCCAAGAACAGTAACACTGTAACCTACTGTGTGGTACCGGGACCCATCAGGGAAGCCAAGAATAGTTACACTGTAACCTACTGTGTGGTACCAGGACCCATCAGGGAAGCCAAGAACAGTAACATTGTAACCTACTGTGTGGTACCAGGACCCACCAGGGAAGCCAAGAACAGTAACGCTGTAACCTACTGTGTGGTACTGGGACCCATCAGGGAAGCCAAGAACAGTAACGCTGTAACCTACTGTGTGGTACCAGGACCCACCAGGGAAGCCAAGAACAGTAACACTGTAACCCACTGTGCAAGTCGTAAGAGCTGACCAATGAAGGTTGGCATGAGACTGGCTACCTGATTCTGTAATAATCATGAGCTGCACAATTCAACCATCATGAGCAAGCCTACAAAGGGGTTTGGTGTTTGCTGGTTGAGGTTCTGCGCTCCATTTGCAGATGGAAAGCAACAGATGAAGACAATCCGTGACACAGCTCAAGTATTTGGCATGAAGATAAATGCAAGTGTGACAAACAAACCCATAATATTAATATCGAGGGAAAGGTCATTCAGAAAGCACAGAAGTTTTCCTATCTAGGTCAGATAATTACAGAAGATGCTCGATATGAAACTGAAATAGGCTAAAAACAAAAGCAAACACAGGATACAAGAATATTGAATTACAACTTAGAGAAAACTTAGAAAAGTTCTGATAATAGGAAATAATTGATATATATGAACTGACCAACCTGATGATTCTGTTTGTTAAGATTTTTAAAGGAAAGAAAGGTATTTGATTTGATTTTATGTTTGCATCCAGGGCAACTGGACAATCAAACGCTTCAAGATGGACAGAGGTGGTGTCACCCAAGTGTTGTCTCGGCTAAGCTACATATCTGCTCTGGGAATGATGACAAGGATAAACAGTCAGGCAAGAACCATGATTCTGAAATTGTTAACTATTTACAACCATCATTACTATGACCAGAAGTTGCGATTAAAGTATCTACAAGCATTAGGTAGTTTGAAACTATACTATTCATGGTTTTGCCACATCCCTTAATTGCCTGTCTCAGATCAAGTCTGTGTTCATGTTCTGATTATGCTATGTGGCGAAGCCATTCAGGTATTTATCTCTTTGTCTTCCTTATACCCCCACCCCCTTTTTGACATCCAGGGTTCGTCCCTCTAGACCAGGAGTCACAGTAGTTCCAGTCATGAATATTTGTACCCGTGATCTTAATTACTCTTATCTATTTGTCGCCTTTTCCTATCTCCCTCAGCATTTATTTTCCTTGATGTTAGGGGAAGTGGTTTTCGTAGATCAGCCATTTCAGCTCACACCTAGTGTCTAGATTCAGGCGGGATTATCTCCCGCACTGGCCAATTCTCATGTCTACCCATCTGCATAGTTTCCTTATCAGTCTAACACTTCACACCTATGACTGTGAGCCGTCTCTATTCAATCCAGCCTTCAGACATTTGATCACTAGACAGGCCCTAGGCAATCCATGGTTTTCCTCGGCAATGTGGTAACCTGGGAGTCTTATCAAGCAGTGATTTCCAATTGCGCCACTAACCTCGCGTGAGGTCAAAATGTGTTAAATGTGTGATTGTAAAATTCTAACCTGTGATTGCTGGTGACCAACACTGGCATCAAATTGAACTTGTTCCCACATAGAACCCAGACTGCACTCACTTGTGTGTCATCAGGTTACATGCTCAGTCTTGTGTCATAGGTAGGTGGAGAGTGGCTTTGTAAAATGGCGCGCGATTTGGTGTCATAAATGGATAGCTGTTGAGAAAAACGTGATTTTATTCCTCTAGCTTTTCCTTCCTCTAGCTTTTCCTTCTTCTCTTATTGAATACTTTCTTGTGGTAGGCTAGGCATTCTGGTGAAACTCACTGCATTCTGTGACAAAAGCCCTTTCTCTCTTCTTCCCCCCCCCCCCCCCCCCCCCCCCCCCCCCCCCCCCTCGCCTCAGTTAAAAAGGTTTCTGATTGAAATCTTTGTCGATGCTCGCTATTACACCCAAGAATGATCCTAAGCACTCTCAGTTCCACAACTGCCAACAAGTCTAGGCTTCCAGTATTCTTTATGGCACAAAGACGTCCAGTGTCCATAATCTCAGGATACTTTGGATCTGTCCTTGTCCCTGGTGTTAGGCCAGTTTTCTGTGCAACCACTCGGTAAATTCTGGTGATCGTTAGGAGGTTGTATCTTTACCCATCTGGGAAAGTTCATAATCAGTAGGATTCTTCTGCGCCTTTGAACGACTGTTTTAGTCCACTCCTTCACTTGGCCTAACCATTTCAGCCGATGATGTGCCAGTAGTGAAATCTTGCATAACCTGGTCGTAAGGTTGTTCTCTGTTATTTTCCTCCGTCCTTTATAGATCCATAAATGATCCATCAGTATCCTCCTTTTTTAAAACAAATACTGTTAAACACCATGCACCCATGATGTAAATACAACTGGCTTTTTCTTCTTTCTGATTGAGGTGTAATAATCTTCCTTCCTTTTTGCTGCGGTTTCTTCCCATGATAATTAATTAATGGGTCAATTTTCTCTGCATTAGAGTCCCTTGTGGAATCCATGCTAGAAATTGGTATTTTATTGTGCCAAGTTGTCCAACCTTGAGGCATCAATCTGCTCCTCGAGATCTGTAAATTTGTGCTATAAATAGCTGATCCACTTCTATCACATCGTCCTGATTGAAGGATAGATATAGTTCTAAGAGTGGTGTTCCAAACCGCTCTTGACTTCAGATACTTCAGGTTCCTTTAGCTGGGATTTCCTGATAACTTAAGCTATAAAGATGCAAAGGGGTTCCTCCTCTTGTGCAAAGAATTGTTTCTTTACTAACTACAGACAATGTTGTCTGGGCAAAATCAGAGTCCATACTCTGGCTCATAACAATTCTCTGTGTGTCCTGGGTTTCTGAACTGGTATCCTCCAAGATCACAACATCTGGAAATTGTTCCTTGTCTGGAATTTCCTCTCTGGCCGGGCTTTCGTGTGCTAAGTCCAGTTGAGGTAACTCATGTGGTGAACTTTTGTCGAAGCAATCCATCACATTAGGTAAATCATTTGAACTGATATTTAGTGTCTTTTTCCTGAGCTGCAGCCTCAAAGATCACAAGGGGTTCCGGGTCTTCCTTCCTCCCTATCTCAGTCAAATTTAATTTCGCTTTTTGCTCACCTGAGCAAAAGAAAATATGAGCGACATATAAGGCGTGTCCTTTATCCTCTGTAAAATCTTTCCTCAAGTCCTCTTCCTTTCAAAATTCACTCTTTGAAGTCAAATGAGAGTCCTGGGAGTCTCATACTTGCGAACCAGTTAATCCATCCACATTTCCTGTGGTGCAAACAGTTGTCCTCTAGGTAACTGTCAATATGTAAATTGTCTGAACTGATAATTTGTGATTCTTCCTGCTTTGCAGTAGTTAAGATCCCCCGGGATTCCGTTTCTTCCGTCCTCCCTATTTCAGTCAGATTTAATTCCACTTCATGGTCCTCTGAACAGAAGGGAATATGAGCGTAGACTAAGTTTGCCTGTGACCTCGTTAAAGGCCTCAGGACCTCTTTCTCTCGAGATTCACTCCTCGTTGAAGTGGTTTTCCTGAGGGTCCTGTACTGGTGAACCAGTTAAACCACTTGCTGTGGTGCAGTTTCCATGTTTGTGACTGTCTGAAGTACCTTTGGTACGTTACTTCTTCCCATCTATGACTGTTTTTTACTAATTCTTATTTCCTTATTGTCATCTATATTTCTGTGTAAAGGATGCATGGTATTTGTCAGCAATTACATACATATAACAACCACCAGTATGAGATTGTAGTATCGAGGCTGAGACAGAATTGGCTTTCCGTAATTTCACTTCAGAAAGTGATTATTGTTTCTCTTAGAGAGCTGGGCAGAAATTAGAGCTTTCAACTAACTTAAATCAACAACAATATTTAGAACGCAAAAGTTTAGATTATAGGTTGTTATAGCCAGAATCAAGTGCACTAATGTGCTCATCAATGAATACCAAACTGATACTTGTTGTCTGCTGAAGGATCGAATGATGGGAGCACCAGTGAACATGTCCACAGTGTGGTGGTGATGATCTGTGTCAAAGAAAATATGTCACAACTGCATGACATGCCTGTTGAGTTTTCATATTCCTGTATTTCCCCCCCCCCCCCCCCTTTTTTTTTTTTTTGGTATGTGAATTCAGTATATTTAAACACACATCAGTAAATAGTATCTTAATGTTACTGCTTTCAGTTTGAGAAAACTCGTAAAGTGAGTGGTCCAAGATCACTTCAACCATCACAGTGGGGCTTGTTGTGCCCATCTGATACCCCTGAAGGAGAGGTAAGTTTAAACAGTTCATTCCTAGTGAGCAGTGACACACTTGAAACTTGAAGTACACTTCAGCAAAGTTGCATTGTGATGGGCTTTTATGATCTGTTATAATTGAGAGAGAGAACATTGAAATTGGAACAGTGGTATATTCACTAATAAAGTCTACATGAACTTTCACACTCAGCCACCTGATACAGAATAGTGTACCTTCAGTTTCTGTATGCAACAGGATACTTAACAGTATACACCAACTTTCACAGTCTGCTACATGATACCTAATAGTGCACATCAAATTTCATAGTGTTGCTGCATGATATCTAACATTGTACATCAACCTTCAGTTTCACAGTCTGTTGCATGATACTTAACATTGTGAGACTTCCAGTCACCAATATGGCGGATAGGCATGTGAACTGTTAAGCCTCTGGAGTGTTTATGCTTCTGGCTATGGTTTGCATTCACATTTTCCTCATGTTGGACTGGTAGTGCATGGTTCCGTTGCCCTGCTACTGAGTTGAGTGCATGACATAACACTGTGAGTTGTGCATATCATTTGGAATGTTTATACATCTGTGCGTGGTTGTTGTAGCGTGAACTGCATGTTCTGAACGATGGCGGTCGGCCTGTCACTTGGAATTGACTGACTGGATTGCCCTTTCCGTTCACGAGTACTTTTTTCTCTGAGACTCCTGGGAGCCGTCGCTGGAGCTACAGTGTTCGTGCTTTGTGCGATGCTTTCAGTGGGCCGCCCTGCTGGAAGGGACCGAGCTAAATGGGATAAATCCGGGGCAATGAAGTCGATCTTCTCGACTTTTAATGCAGTAATGTGTGGCTGTTGGTTTTCTGGAGACTGCCGCTTTCATCGATGATGAACTGTATTTTCCGTGGAAGTCTGTTGTGTTGGCATTCTGATGGCGGCATTATGCACAGTGTATATGTGCGGGCTGTTGGCTTGTCGAGACTCCTGTCTATTCCACTTTTCACATAGGGCAGTGAGGAGCATTTCATGTGATATTTACTGGCACATGAATGGAGCATATTGGGGACGACCTGTTGCCGTGAAGTTGACTAACTTAACATAACATTGTACATCAACCTTCAGTTTCAGTCTGCTGCATGATACCTCACAGTGTACTCATCTCATCTCATCTCATCATGTTCCTCTTGTACCTTGCAGTGTTGAGGTGAAGTATAAACAGCGGGAGAGTACCCGCTGATGAGCTTCATATATTGATATTCCCATGGACTCTGTTATTCCCTGCATCCATCGTTTACGTGGTCGGCCTCTTCCTCTGCTTCCTTCTTGTCTGTACATCATTGCTTGTTGTGGTATACTGTTAGTTGGTAACCTTCTTGCATGGCCAAACCATTTCACTTGCTGCCTTCTAATAAAATCTAGTGCAGCTATAGTCCCAAATGCTAAAGCAGCACTTTAGTCCCAAATTTCTTCATTTCTGATCTTATCTCTTCTTGATACATTGAGTATTCTTCTCAGGAATCTCATTTCTGTTGTCATTTTTCTTTTCTTTTTTTCTGTCATTGTCCAGGTTTGGCATTGGTAACAGAGTTGGTAGAAAGATTGTCTTGTAAAGTGCTTTCATGGTAGTTATTGATACATGTTATTTCTTTATTATTGGTGCCATTTGTCCAATGAGTTGTTTTGACTTATTGCATCTATTTTCGATCTCGTCTTCGGATTTGCCATTTGATATTATACTTCCTAGGTACTTGAAACTCTTTACTTGTTTCAAGGGATGTACGTTTAGGTGAATTGTTGTTTTTTTTCTTCTTCTTTAGTTATAGTCATTACCTCTGTTTTACTTGTGCTAATTTTCATGTTATGTTCCCTACACATTTCGTTTAGACTATTCATGTGGTCTTATAATTCAGCTTCTGATTTTGCTATTAGTGCTTGGTTGTCCGAAAACAGGAGTTCTCTAATGGTGTAATTTGCAGATGGTTCTTCTTCTGTGTTCTCGTCATGTGGTGTTCTTATGGTCTCTATTTGGCTGGTTTCTTTACATATGTTGTCTATATATGTTATGAACAAGAGAGGGGACAGGAAACAACCTTGTTGTACTCCGGATCTTATGGTGAAGGGTTCTGAGTGTTCTCCAGTTGCTCGCACTATGCATTCACTGTTGTTGTATAAGCTTCTACATAGGTTTGTTAGATGTGTACTCACTTCATGTTGTTTAAGGATTTTCCACAGCTTGTTACTATCTACTCTATCAAATGCCTTTTCTTGGTTGACAAGATCAGTGTACATAAACCTTCAGTTTCACAGTCTGGTGCATGATACCTAACAGTGTACATTAAACTTCAGTTTCACAGTCTGCTGCATGATACTTAACGGTGTACATTAAACTTCAGTTCCACAGTCTGTTAACATTCTGAATTTGTTTGCAACAGCATACTCTGATCCCCTTTTCCTTTCTTCTTCAGGCATGTGGTCTGGTGAAAAACCTTGCTCTCATGACACACATCACAGTGGATGTGGATGAAGCCCCAATTGCCAGAATTGCCATCAGTCTTGGGGTAGAAGATATAGAAAATCTCAGCCGTGATGATTACAGCAGCTCTAGCTTTTATATAGTATTTCTTAATGGTAAGTGACTCAAGCCAGCTCCGTGGCTAAAGGCTTGCGAATGCAGTTTGTGAGTCGGGTACCAGGCGTTCGAAGCTCAACTGTGACCGATTTGTGCAGCAGACCGTGTCGCATTGTGTTTTAACGTGCTGGTATGGGAGCCGTTCGTTCAGAAAGCAATGGCAAACTACTGAACGTAACACTTGCCTAGTACATCAACAGCAGCATGAAATATGCTGGTGTTGACTTCAACGTCCCATAAGGGATACGCAACCAATTTTATTTTAAAGTGACTCAATGGTTAGACTTATAAAGAAAAGCAATTGACAGCGGGATTGGTAAAAGCTGTCTCAGAGCATGACGGTGTGGGTCTTCTGATCATCAGAAGCTGTCACCCTACTTGCTGAATATTTTGGCTCCTTTACCTTCCTGACACTCTCAGGGGGTGGGCCCATCTCGGTCATGACTGCCAGCCATTTTTCTCCTGTCATGCATGGACAAAATCGAGACATTTATGATTGTACATTTCTTTGATTGGCATCATTAAGTGTGTCTGCCTAGAAGCTATCCACACTCGGAGGGTGAATGTTGGGCACCCAGTGCATCTACCAGCATTAACACTGAACCGTAACTGACCATGGGAATGTCAGCTTCTTCTCCCGGCAGTTGTCCCCAGTCTTCACCTCTGCCTTGATGGCTAGCAATGACCCAGTCCAAACACATCGTTGCTGCCATGTTGCCTTCTTCGCATCCTGTTCACAGCTTGCGGATCCGCCCTTCTGCCCTGCACTCTCCCAGGAGAAGCCAGCTCTTCCACCCCACATTACACTTGCTCCCTAGCCAGCAGTGTCTCACCCAGTCTTTTAAGTACCCGCGCCAGCAGGGTCATCACATTTTAGTAATCATTAATTTTAAGCAGAATGATCACTTTGAGTTTTCAGTAGGATGATGCAGGTGACAAATTAATTGAGATTGGCACAGAAAATGAGTTATCGATTGCCAACACGCTTTTTAAACAACACCCAAGAAGTCTCTTTATGTGGAAGTCCCCGGACAGTATTACCAAAAACCAGATAGATTATATTTTAATACAAAGAAGATGGAGATCAAGCATAACATCAGCAAAAATCTTACGAAGTGCAGTCTGTGATACAGATCATCAATTATTAGAAGCAGATGTGAAAGTAAAACTCAAAAAGCTTACCTGAGGACCAAGGCCACTTTGTTTTGATCTCACAAAAATACCAGATGCATACAACGTAGAAGTGAAGAATCGTTTTAGGGTCTTGATCTCTATAAGGAGGAATTGATACCTGATGAATTGGCAGTACAAGCTAGAGATATCTTGATAACAGCACCCAAAGATTTAATTCCGACCAAGAAAAGGCAACATAAGCCATGGATTAAATCAGACACGTTAGAATTAATAAAACAACAAAGAGAACTGAAACAGAAAGGCAGTGAATCTGATAACAGTAGGATGAAGTATAAATCTTTAACATGAGAAATATGAAAGAACGCAAGAAAGGACAAACACCAATATATACAAGATTGCTTTACCAGATTAGAGCAATATCATAAGACTGGAAGAGATTACAAAATGTTCAAAGAAATGAAGTTATTGTCAAGAAATGTTCAACCTCAATTGAATGTTATCTGTGACAAGATGTGAAATACCTTAACAGAATCTGGACAAATTTTCTAGAAATATGGCAGGAATACTGCAGTGGAATGTATGATATGAATGACAGTGAGGATATGAATGAGATAAGATACATGAACCAATGACAGCAGAGACAACCTGAACCATTAGAAGAAATTGCATGGGCAATAAAGAATCTGAAGAATGGTAAATCACCTGGATGTGATGAGATACCAGCTGAAATAATTAAAGTGAGAGGAGAATAAAGCATACAAATCTATCACGCATTATGGAAATATAGTATATGGCCAAAAGATTGAAAGAGAACTATCTTCATTTCACCTGAAATTATGCACCAACTATAGAACTGTTGCCCTGATCAGTCATGCAAGTAAAATTTACCAAAAATTATAATGGGAAGACTGTAAGAAAATGGAAGAAGAAATTAACGTGGTTCAAGCTGGATTTAGACAAGGAAGAGGAACATATACTTAACATATGTTTAATAATAGAGAAGTGCAGAGAATTTAATGTAAATCTATTCTCATGTTTTGTGGATTATTCAAAGACATTTGACTGTGTAAACATTCAGAAACTTTTGGAAATCATTA
Organism: Cepaea nemoralis; assembly: GCA_014155875.1. Classification (NCBI taxonomy): domain Eukaryota; kingdom Metazoa; phylum Mollusca; class Gastropoda; order Stylommatophora; family Helicidae; genus Cepaea; species Cepaea nemoralis. The sequence continues at coordinate 115,398 of JACEFZ010014443.1, forward strand.
GTACAACTCGTAAAAATGCTCTATCTAGTCCAACAATCAGCGGTTAGAATAGATGGCGAGATATCAAATTGGTTTGACATTAAGCAAGTAGTCTGTCAGGACTGTGCTGTCCCCCTATTTGTTTAACCTGTATGAAAAAATATAATGAGAAGTGTCAGAGATGATATAAACAGGGCGCTATATGATGCCCTAAATATCAGTGGTCATGACATACCAGAAATTCAGTATGCTAATGATACAGTATTGCTATCCACAACACAGAATGGTATTGAAAATATAATAACCTCAACCCAATTGAATAGCAAAAATCACAACTTATATCTTAACATAGCAAAAGCAAAGATAATGCATACAGATAAAACTAATATGGCGAAAGAAATATATGTTAAAAAGGAAAAATTGGAGGTGGTGGAACATTTTGAATATTGTGAATCATTGATTACCAACAATGGTGACACAATGAAAAAAGTTAAAAGATGAATAGCTATTGCTCTTCGTAGACTAAAACAACTGAATAAATTGTGGATAGAGGTAGATAAAACTACAAAAATCAGATTTTTAAGAGCATGCATCTTCCCCATTGCAACATACACCTGTGAGACCTGGACACTTACTAAACATGCTGAACAGCGCATAAATGCCTTTGAATATAAATGTTATATACAAGTTTTAATAATATCTTGGATAAAGTAAAGAACAAATCTATCCATACTTCAAGAGCTGAATATTGAAGAAGGTTGTCTATTAAAGACGATAAAACAAAGAAAAATGTATATATATATATGGAGTTGGCTTCGCTATCAGAAACAAGCTGCTCAATTCCATCATACCACCAAGTGATGGCACTGAAAGAATATTGAAGCTCCAACTCCAGACAGAGGCAGGCCCAGTTAGTATTATAAGCGTTTACGCCCCAACACTAACTGCAGCATCAGAATCTAAAGACAAGTTCTATGACGACCTTAGCAAAGAAGTCAGTGAAACACCAGAGAAACAACATCTTTTTATCCTGGGGGATTTCAATGCCAGGGTTGGCTCCGACCACGAATCTTGGCCTTCATGTCTAGGACAGTTTGGCGTTGGGAAGATCAATGACAATGGACAACGTCTCTTGGAATTCTGCAGCCACCATAATCTGTGCGTGACCAACACCTTCTTTGACACGAAACCTCAACACAAGGTGTCATGGAGGCACCCCAGATCAAAGAACTGGCACCAACTCGACCTGGTGCTCACTAAACGCAGCAACCTCCGCAATGTACGGATGACTCGCAGCTATCATGGTGCTGACTGCGACACCGACCATTCACTCGTCTCCAGCAAGGTGAAGATAAGCCCAAGAGAATCTACAGAAGCCGAACAGAAGGAAGACCACCCATTGACACCAGTGGCACCCAAAATAAAGAGAAGGTCAACAAATTCATGCAGGCTCTAGCGGATACTCTGCCCGGCCCCACAGACGGAGATTCCACCGAGAGATGGAGTTATTTTCGCGACACCATCTACAATACAGCACTATCAACGTTTGGCAAGAAGCAAACTAAGTCAACCGACTGGTTTGAAGCACACTCTGAAAAGATGATCCCAGTCCTGGAGATAAAGAGACATGCATTCTCGATGTATAAAACATCACCTTCAGAGAAAACACTGCAGGCATTGCGAACGGCCAGAAATAGAGTACAACAGATGGCAAGAAGATGTGCGAACAGGTACTGGCTACAGCTCTCTGCTCAAATTCAAACTTGTGCAGACACTGGAAATATAAGAGGAATGTATGAGGGCATCAAGCAAGCTGTCGGTCCATCAAAAAATAAGATGGCCCCTTTACGATCAACTGAGGGGGTAATCATAAAAGATCGAGCGAAACAAATGGATCGCTGGGTAGAACACTACTCAGAGCTATACTCAGTGGATAACACTGTCAGCGAAGAAGCTCTGGAAGCCATCGATCAACAGTCCGCCATGCATGCCTTGGATAACGAACCTTGCCTCACAGAAATCAGCGAAGCACTAGACTCTCTCAAATCCGGCAAGGCACCTGGAAAAGATAGTATTCCACCTGAAATTTTAAAATGTAGCAAAGAAACAATCATCCCAGAACTGTATGCAATATTACAGCTCTGCTGGAGAGAAAAATCAATACCACAAGATATGAAAGACGCAAACATCGTTACCCTTTATAAAAACAAAGGCGACAGAAGCGACTGCAACAACTATCGCGGCATTTCCCTTCTCAGCATTACAGGCAAGATTTTTGCCAGAGTAATCCTTAAAAGATTACACATTCTTGCTGAAAGAATCTACCCCGAATCGCAGTGCGGATTTAGACCCAACAGGTCCACCATCGATATGATTTTCTCACTCCGGCAGCTCCAAGAGAAGTGCAGAGAACAGAGGAAGCCATTATATATAGCCTTCATCGACCTTCACAAAGGCATTTGACCTCGTGAGCAGAAGCGGCCTTTTTAAGGTCCTTGAAAAGGTTGGATGTCCACCCACCCTTCTTAGTCTCGTGAAATCATTCCACGAAAACATGCAGGGGACCATTTTATTTGACGGCTCAACATCCCAGTCATTCAGCATCAGCAGCGGAGTAAAGCAGGGATGCGTGCTTGCTCCTACACTCTTTGGTATCTTCTTTGCTGTTCTCTTAAGGCAAGCATTTGGGACTGCCACTGAAGGCATATACCTCCACACAAGATCTGATGGCAAACTTTTTAACCCATCAAGACTCAAGGCAAAGACCAAATAAGACCAAGATGCGTAAGAGAACTACTTTTTGCAGATGATGCAGCACTGACTACTCATACAGCAGAAGATCTCCAAAGGCTCATAGATCGTTTTGCAGCTGCCTGCAAAGGGAAAGCATTTATCCAAAATATATAAAGACTGTAAGAAAATGGAAGAAGAAATTAACGTGGTTCAAGCTGGATTTAGACAAGGAAGAGGAACATATACTTAACATATGTTTAATAATAGAGAAGTGCAGAGAATTTAATGTAAATCTATTCTCATGTTTTGTGGATTATTCAAAGACATTTGACTGTGTAAACATTCAGAAACTTTTGGAAATCATTAGTACAACTCGTAAAAATGCTCTATCTAGTCCAACAATCAGCGGTTAGAATAGATGGCGAGATATCAAATTGGTTTGACATTAAGCAAGTAGTCTGTCAGGACTGTGCTGTCCCCCTATTTGTTTAACCTGTATGAAAAATATAATGAGAAGTGTCAGAGATGATATAAACAGGGCGCTATATGATGCCCTAAATATCAGTGGTCATGACATACCAGAAATTCAGTATGCTAATGATACAGTATTGCTATCCACAACACAGAATGGTATTGAAAATATAATAACCTCAACCCAATTGAATAGCAAAAATCACAACTTATATCTTAACATAGCAAAAACAAAGATAATGCATACAGATAAAACTAATATGGAGAAAGAAATATATGTTAAAAAGGAAAAATTGGAGGTGGTGGAACATTTTGAATATTGTGAATCATTGATTACCAACAATGGTGACACAATGAAAAAAGTTAAAAGATGAATAGCTATTGCTCTTCGTAGACTAAAACAACTGAATAAATTGTGGATAGAAGTAGATAAAACTACAAAAATCAGATTTTTAAGAGCATGCATCTTCCCCATTGCAACATACACCTGTGAGACCTGGACACTTACTAAACATGCTGAACAGCGCATAAATGCCGTTGAATATAAATGTTATATACAAGTTTTAATAATATCTTGGATAAAGTAAAGAACAAATCTATCCATACTTCAAGAGCTGAATATTGAAGAAGGTTGTCTATTAAAGACGATAAAACAAAGAAAATGTATATATATATATATATATATATATATATACTATATATATATATGTCACTTAAAACGTCACAAAAGTTTGGAGAAAACAATAAAGCAGGGGTATATGCCTGGGAAGAGAGGAAGAGGAAGGCCAAAGAGAAGATGGATGCAGGATGTGGCGGATGATCTCCAGATGGGTGTATTAGATGCGGGAATCTTGCTTATGATCAAGAGGTATTGCAGAAGGTTGTTATGGGAGCAAGGTTCTGCAAAGGACATGCTGACTGATCACGTTGTAGCAGTTGAAATAGGAAAGAAATATATAATTGAAAGAAACTGCACTTCTTGATAATGATGTACCTTCACACAGTGTTGCATTGCATGTTTTACATCTTAGATATAGATTCTGTATTTAGTCAGTACTTTAAGTGTATTCTAAATGAGTGTAATTACACTGTATCTGTCATTTTTTTAAATTAACATTTAACACTATGACATAACTCATATATATATATATATATATATATATATATATATATATATATATATATATATATATATATATATATATATATATATATATATATAATTGATTGGTTGATTGATTGATTGATTGATTTAGGAACCAATATCACAGCATTTGGGGCATTCTCATAAGCACCCAGACAAAGAGCAACCCGATGAGAATGCAGGACAGCTGCTATCCAGTTCATCAACCAGGGATTGACCCCCTTCTCCATCAGTGCGGTCGTCAAAATATCATAGCGAACTCTGTTGTACACATCCTCGAGATCAAGCACTGCCACCATCGTTTCCTGTCTACTCTCGAACCCCTCATAGACGTCAAAGGCAGAAGTGGTTTATTTTCCTGGCCTGTAGCTCCCCAGGCCTCTTGGAAGAAGCTTCCCCCTTTCCAAAAACTCTTGCAGCTTGACAACGACTATCTTCTCTAAAACCTTCCTAAATGTATTTTGAAGGGTATATATATATATATATATATATATATATATATATATATATATATATATATATATATATATATATATATAAAGCATGGTGAGCCAGGGGTCGACCAGCATAAAGATGGACACAGGGCTTTGCAAGACCTTTAAGAGTGCATGAGGCAAGTGAAATAGACATTGAGAAACATTTTGGTGGGCAATGATTAGTTATGTTTGGCATGATGATGATGATATATATATATATATATATATATATATATATATATATATATATATATATATATATATATATATATATATATATATATATTCGTCCCTCTGTCCTTTCCTCCCTATCCATATATAGAGTAACCGTGCTCCAATTGAAGATTGAACTGGCATCCACCATAAAAGTCCAAAGTTTGTTAACTCACTTGTGTCATTTCCCAGTGGTCAAAGTAGAGTTCTTCAGCCTTTCTTTTCTTGTAACATGTCTCAAAACTCATTATCATAAGAACTGAAAAAGTACAGGTCTATTAAAAAAAAATTGTGTGGACACTTTCTCTACAACATAGTCCATGTAAAGCATCGTTGGTGATACTGTCTTTTTGCTGTATTCCATAGGAAACATCTTAGGAATGACCAATCACTACAAGCAGTTGGTTAGCACATTCAGAAGGTTGAGACGTGCTGGTTATATCAATGCGTTTGTATCGATATTTCCCAATCATTCACACAAGTGTGTTTACATAGCATCTGATGGTGGCCGTGTGTGCAGGTAACAGTTTCTTGTGTTTAAATCATGCAGACATGTTTTGGGATAATAATTACCAGTGAAATATAGAAGAAACTAATTCAACAATTTGTGTCAAATATTTGTATCACTTCATTCAGCTTTTTAAAAGAGCCTAATGATAACATGCATATTAAACATTTTTCACTGATGTCTAGAAGCTACATACATTGCAAAGGCTAATGGGCGAGTCTTGAAAAAGGAGAGTCTGGCATATGAGACTACAACCTCCAGCATGAGAATGGAGGTGAAGGCAGTAACAGCGGCATTCCAGTGGCTAGAGGAGACTACTGCAACACACATTGTATTCATTACGGATTCAAAGAGTATGTTTCGTGTGGAATGGCTCTCGTCGCTTCAGAGGTCACAGATCGTGAGAATTGTATGGATATTTTGCCCTGGCTATGCGGGTGTACGAGGGAATGAACAGGCTGATAGGCTAGCAGGGAAGGCACCTCTTGGTGGTATCTTGCCTATGGACAGGGAGAAGGTGGTCGTGCGCTTGTGGGACCAGGTGGAGAAGGCGGAGAAACAGATTGAGAACCCATATGTGGAAAGAATGAGATTGTGGGGGATCGGCAGGGATTCTGGAAGAATCTCAAAACTGAGAGGGAAGACCAGGAGAACTTTTAATCAGATAGCGGTGGGAACGATTAGTAGTGTGACTCTTCGCAGGCTGTTGAACGAGGGGATGTAGCACGTATGGGAATGTCCTGAGTGCAGTGATGTCGGTTCTTAACTCAACTCAACTCTACAGCTACATACAGCTTATTGGGGTTTCCACATAACATCCACTTGTTAACTTTTCAGTTCACTTTAGAGTGAAATTTGTGACTACTTTACCAAATGGAGAGAGAAATTTGTTTAATTAATTGAAATGTCAAATTAATTGATTTTGTGTTAATTGTCTCATTGGTTTATTTACATTCATTTTGATTGTGTTTTTGCACATTTTAATTTACCCTCATTGTTGCAGATTTAACGAGAAGACACAAAATATATGTAAAAAAAGATACAATAATTGTGGAGAATTAGAAAGCATGTAGCAGGTAGTTTGAAAACAAAAGAAAGAGAAATATTAATGGACAAAGAGAAGGTAACTCAGAGATGGATAGAATGTGTAAAAAATAATGTGCTGATGGTAGATCAGAAAATAAATACTCATGATGATCAAAGTCAAGGACCACTAATACTGAAAGCAGAAGATGAAGTTATACAATACAGGAGGAAAAGTAAATCTCTAGGGCCAGATAACTTAACTGTCGAGGAAATTAAAGCTGTTGGAAAATTGGGTGTAGAAGTGATCACACAATTGTTGAATGACATCCATAACAGTGGATATAAACCTGATGATCTCTTGAAATCTATTATCAAAGCTCTACCAAAGAAATCTGGGGCAACAGATTGTGGAGTATATCACACAATTAGTTTAGAACTAAAATGCTGCTGAGAATTATAAGAAGATTCAGAATTAAAATAAAACCAGAATGAGGGTGAGCATTCTGGATTTGTGGTAAGTAAAGATACATACAACGCCATGTACATCTTGAGAATATTAACAGAAGGAATGATTGTAATGAACAGAGATCTATATTTGTGCTTTACACTAAAATTTGTGACTACACTAAATCATTTGATAATGTGAAACATGAAAAAATAATTAAAATGTTTGGAATTGTAGACATTGATGGTAAAGATCTGAGAATAATAAAAACATGTATTGGCAACAAAATAAAACTGACAACTGGAAACATTTCAAGAAAGTGTTTGACAGGTTGTGTGCTTTCACCTGATTTGTACAGCAAAATAATGAGCACCCTAGAAGACATGCCATAAATATCAGTTGGTGGACATAATGTAAACATCCTGCATTATGCTATAACATTGGTTTGGTCGCTGAAAATGAAATGCAATTGCAAGAAATGATAGAGACAGCTGCGTCAGAAAGTCAAAACAAAGAACTTTGTCTGAATAACAGAAAACCAGAAGCAATGGTACTTACAATTGAAAAATGTCTTCCCCTTCCCAAATACAACAGTAGATTGAACGAAACCAGTCTGAAACAAGTTAGTGTGTTTAAGTATTTGGGTACTTTAATAACAGCAATGGAAAATCTTTTTAGGGAAGTTAACTGTAGAATAACCTAAGCAAAGGCAGCATTTCACAAGATGGAGAATATTCTCTGCAACACCATATCTTTGTCAGTTGAGATGAGTACAGTGTTCTAAAGATCGATTTTGTGCCAATCCTGATGTGCAGCAGTAAATCATTGAAAACTGATTGAGGATTTAAGTGAGGATTTATATGGAAGCTGCAATGTGATTTTATGGAAGAATGATGAGAACAGCCTGGATGGATATAAAGATTAATGAAGATATCTTCAAAGAAGTTCATTCACAAGGTTACCTGGATACTCACTTCAAAAGAAGACTCCACATTCTTTGGGCATGTGATTCGAAGGGGAAAGTACATCATGTCAACAGGAAATTTGGAGGGGAAAAGAGGCAGGGGGGAAATCAAGTGAGAAGATGCTGGATAGTTTGACATCATGGCATGAAGGAACATGAGTACTAGAAATGACTGGCAGTACATGGGACAGACGGCTGTGGATAGATGTGATCACCAATGCCATACAGCACGGACTCTTCAGAAGTTGCAGGCAGGCATATAATATTAACTAACTTTATTTTCTATTTTATTTCTGTGCCTTTAATTCCTTTACTGTAACCTCTATAAAGATTGCTAAATGTATGTCATTGTTTGCTGACATCTTCCCTAGACCATACATTATTGTCAACAATAGAAGACCTTTAGTGACATCAAAGCATATTGAAGATCTGAGCAGAGATTTCAGGTATGTTTAAATCTGGAATGTGTGTGAAGGACACTGAAGTGTTAGAGACAACATATAATGTCAGAATTCGAAGCCTTGCAGGTGTCACACATGTTGTTGTAGGACACTGAAGTATTAGAGACAACATATAATGTGAGAATGTGAAGTCTGGCATGTGTCACATATAATATTGTAGAACACTGAAGTGTTAGAGATAACATATAATGTGAAGTCTTGGATGTGTCACTTATAATGTTGTAGGACACTGAAGTGTTAGAGATAACATATAATGTCAGAATGTGAAGTCTTTCAGGTGTCACACATAATGTTGTAGGACACTGAAGTGTTAGAGACAACATATAATGTCAGAATGTGAAGTCTTTCAGGTGTCACACATAATGTTGCAGGACACTGAAGTGTTAGAGATAACATATAATGTCAGAATGTGAAGTCTTTCAGGTGTCACACATAATGTTGTAGGACACTGAAGTGTTAGAGATAACATATAATGTCAGAATGTGAAGTCTTTCAGGTGTCACACATAATGTTGTAGGACACTGAAGTGTTAGAGATAACATATAATGTCAGAATGTGAAGTCTTTCAGGTGTCACACATAATGTTGTAGGACACTGAAGTGTTAGAGACAACATATAATGTCAGAATGTGAAGTCTTTCAGGTGTCACACATAATGTTGTAGGACACTGAAGTGTTAGAGACACCATATAATGTCAGAATGTGAAGTCTTTCAGGTGTCACACATAATGTTTGTAGGACACTGAAGTGTTAGAGATAACATATAATGTCAGAATGTGAAGTCTTTCAGGTGTCACACATAATGTAGGACACTGAAGTGTTAGAGACACCATATAATGTCAGAATGTGAAGTCTTTCAGGTGTCACACATAATGTTGTAGGACACTGAAGTGTTAGAGACACCATATAATGTCAGAATGTGAAGTCTTTCAGGTGTCACACATAATGTTGTAGGACACTGAAGTGTTAGAAACAACATATAATGTCAGAATGTGAAGTCTTTCAGGTGTCACACATAATGTTGTAGGACACTGAAGTGTTAGAGACAACGTATAATGTCAGAATGTGAAGTCTTTCAGGTGTCACAAATAATGTTGTAGGACACTGAAGTGTTAGAGACAACATATAATGTCAGAATGTGAAGTCTTGCAGGTGTCACAAATAATGTTGTAGGACACTGAAGTGTTAGAGACAACATATAATGTCAGAATGTAAAGTCTTGCAGGTGTCACACATAATGTTGTAGGACACTGAAGTGTTAGAGACACCATATAATGTCAGAATGTAAAGTCTTGCGGATGTCACTCATATTGCTATAGGACACTGAAGTGTTAGAGACAACATATAATGTCAGAATGTAAAGTCCTGCAGATGTCACTCATATTGCTATAGGACACAAGTGTTAGAGACACCATATAATGTCAGAATGTGAATTATTGTGGATGTCAACTATAGGACACTGAAGTGCTAGTGACAACATATAATGTCAAAATGTGGAGTCTGGCAGGTTATCAGTTGGGGTATCTTCATTGCACTCCGGACAGGTCCATCGGCACTCAGATCCTCTCTTCCCCCCCCCCAGCATATGCATCAGCCTCCGGTGGCTAATAGTACCAGTTCTGTGTTGGTTGACGAGGCACCTCGTTTTCCCGATGTACCTCTTGTGTCTGACCGTGCCAATTCTTACTCCCAAGTCTTTCATCATGGACAGCGATGTGGATTCACTGACGTCATAGTCCTCTGTTCTCGACATATCTTTAAGGATGTTAATAACATCGGCACGATCCATGGGCTGGCCATATATAGGAGGTGCAGAGCCAGCCATTTTATCAGCTCTTTCATTTCCCTCGACTCCCGCATCTCCCGGGACGAAGATGAAGATGACTTTACAGACAGCAGACTTCCGCAGCGACTCAGTCCACGGTCTACGTACAGATCCAGCGTTGACCTTCCGAATCATGCTCATTGAATCACTTAGTACACACACGTTGGTATAATGCTGTGATTCCAGCCATATGAAAGCCTGTGTAACTGCCATCACCTCCATCGTGAATCTGCTCGTGGTCATAGAGTGGGCACCACTGGATTCTTGAACAGTTCGACCCTGCTGAATGGGCTGTAAATGCCCACGCACTTCTCTGCTGCTTTACAACAGATCCATCTGTATAGATGAGCACTTCGGGGCTATCTGAGTGTTCATAGATGAGCGCGTTGACCTCTGCATTGACAACGGCAGGGTTCTGCTCTCTGCACCGTCTGAGGAGTGTGATAATGCAGGAGAAAGTGCACTTAAAAACTGGAGGCACCGGCGCCCATTCCTTGCCGGGGTTGATACTGGTAAGACTGCAGACCTGTCTGACGACATCGTACGCCCGACCCATCCATGATTTGCCCCTCTTTTTTTTTCTCTGAATATAGCATCATGCAGAGGGTGCTGCACATCTGCACTTATTTTTAAGTATGCATGAGCTCTCCAGATCTTGATCCTGTGGTTCATTGTCGGGAACTCAAGGAGGTATATTGCTACACAACTGGTGTCTCTCGTGCAGCCCAAAATGATGTGCATGGCTTCGTTTTGTACCTTTTCAACTGAAACTGAATCACCGCTCTTTGAGCTTCTTTGGATGGATTTTGGATCAACCCGGCCATTTTCTTAACAGTCAGAAACAGAACGTATGCATCATGGGACAATAAGCATGTGCTCTTTTATTTATTAGTCAGTACTTATCACATGACTATGACATGATTGTGGTCAACGTACGCAATTACGCATGGGCGGCACAAATGGATTTCAAATGAACAATTATATAATGTCAGAATGTGAAGTCTGGCAGGTGTCATTTATAATGTAGGATTGGGGATGTGCTAGAGACTTTGCATAAATGTTTGTTTGAGAATTAACTTTTATTTATTAAAGCTCAGCCTTTCAAGTGAAGTTTCCAGCCCAAAACCTGGCTATTGTATTTCTTCAAGATAAATAAATGATGTGCTCATATTCATCAAGGTTATGAAGCTTGTTAGTAGTATTTTTACAGTGGTTTTTCACATTTGACTCATAGAAAAGAAACAATAACTAAGAATAATTCATTTCATCAATTGGGATTCCAGATGCTTTGAAGATTTCCTGCATGAAGGTCAGGTTGAGTACTTGGATGTTAATGAGGAAAATGACTGCATGATCGCACTTTATGAATCACATATCACAGAGTAAGTACTTGTCAGATCAATAGTAAATATGTTTGTTGTCATACTGTCTTAGTACAGTTGACTTACACTAAGACTCTTGTGGTCGATTAAAGGCAAAATTCTCTGGATACTCAAAACAGCCTTAAAGTGACTCATTGAAAATGTAGATGGAGCTGCTCTTGGCATCCTCAGAACTAGAAAAGCGGGTAGTTGACTACCATCAGTTGTGAAAAAGAGTGTGTTGAAGTTCCGGTAGACATCTCGGACTGGCACAGTGTAATATTAACACTGGGTTGTGAGTGCAGAGAATGGGCAGCAGGCCACACTGAGATTTAAGTGCAACAACTGATCCAGAGTAACACACACCAAGGTGACATAGTCATCTACACCGATGGGTCAGTGGTGAGAAACAGACATAGTGGTTTGGGTTTTATTGCAAAGGCTAATGGACGAGTCTTGACAAAGAAGAGTCTAGCATGTGAGACCTCCATCATGAGAATGGAGGTGGAAGCAGTAACAGCGGCATTCCGTTGGTTAGAGGAGGCTACTGCAGCACACATTGTATTCATTATGGATTCAAAGAGTATGCTTAGTAAGGTGGAGAAAGGAATGTTTCGTGTGGAATGGCTATCGTCGCTTCAGAGGTCACAGATTGTGAGAATTGTATGGATATTTTTCCCTGGCCATGCGGGAGTGTGGCGGAATAAACAGGCTGATAGGCTGGCAGGGAATGCACCTCTTGGTGGTAGATTGCCTATGGATAACGGGGAGGTGGTCATGCATTTGTGGGACCAGGTGGAGAAGGTGGGGGAACAGATTGAGAGCCTGTATGTGGAAAGAATGAGATTGCTGGGGATTGGTAGGGGTTCTGGAAGAATTTCAAAACTGAGAGGGAAGTCCAGGAGAACTTTAAATCATATAGTGGTGGGAACAATTAGTAGTATGACTCTTTGCTGTCTGTTGAACGAGGGGACTGGGCACATATGGGAATGTCCTGAATGCAGTGATGTCGGTTCTTAACTCAACTAAGATAAAATTGCTAGACAGGATACTTTATTTCCCCCCCCCCCCCCATCTCTCTCTCTCTCTCTCTCTCTCTCTCTCTCTCTCTCTCTCTCTCTCTCTCTCTCTCTCTCTCTCTCTCTCTCTCTCTCTCTCTCTCTCTCTCTCTCTCTCTCTCTCTCTCTCTCTCTCTCTCTCTCTCTCTCTCTCTCTCTCTCTCTCTCTCTCTCTCTCTCTCTCTCTCTCTCTCTCTCTCTCTCTCTCTCTCTCTCTCTCTCTCTCTCTTCTCTCTCTCTCTCTCTCTCTCTCTCTCTCTCTCCTCTCTCTTCTCTCTCTCTCTCTCTCTCTCTCTCTCTCTCTCTCTCTCTCTCTCTCTCTCTCTCTCTCTCTCTCTCCTCTCTCTCTCTCTCTCTCTCTCTCTCTTCTCTCTCTCTCTCTCTCTCTCTCTCTCTCTCTCTCTCTCTCTCTCTCTCTCTCTCTCTCTCTCCTCTCTCTCTCTCTCTCTCTCTCTCTCTCTCTCTCTCCTCTCTCTCTCTCTCTCTCTCTCTCTCTCTCTCTCTCTCTCTCTCTCTCTCTCTCTCTCTCTCTCTCTCCTCTCTCTCTCTCCTCTCTCTCTCTCTCTCTCTCTCTCTCTCTCTCTCTCTCTCTCTCTCTCTCTCTCTCTCTCTCTCTCTCTCTCTCTCTCTCTCTCTCTCTCTCTCTCTCTCTCTCTCTCTCTCTCTCTCTCTCTCTCTCTCTCTCTCTCTCTCTCTCTCCTCTCTCTCTCTCTCTCTCTCCTCTCTCTCTCTCTCTCTCTCTCTCTCTCTCTCTCTCTCTCTCTCTCTCTCTCTCTCTCTCTCTCTCTCTCTCTCTCTTTTTCACATACATACCACACACATCTGAAAGACTTGTAGTACCACAGACCCTGACTTGCAGTAATCTGCCTTTTTCACTCTTCTGGTCTATCATAATTGATGACTTGTCCTACACCGACAGGCTTTCATCATGCAGCCTAAGTGGTGTAAGGAAACAGTTCTTATACCCAAGTTGTTACAGTTGTAAATACATTAAATGTTTGTAGGTGTTCTGGATCATTGTTCAGACTAACATTTGGTGGTAAATGTCTAGCATTTGAGATTTCTCTAGGGTCACCAGTCTCCTTGAGTTTTGGGTCAAGTGGTTCTGATACTCAACATTCAAGTTTTAGGCTAAACACAACATTTGCCATGCAAATAGCTTGGATTATCTTGTACACACCATGAAATCATATAATGCATCAGTATTTAAATATAATGCTATTGACTTGGGAAAGACAGATGATTGAAAAGAGAACCATACTTTTACAGTTATAAGAACTCTTGCAGAGAAAAACACACACACAAAAACAGCCAGCCTGAGGTCTTGGTAAAGAAAACCTTACCAATGTAGAAAATTGGGCATACACACAAAATAGCAAATGATAATTATTCATCGTACGTGGGGATCGCGTGGTTTCTTCTGCTACTAGATATGGTAGAATCAGACAACTCTCTCTCCCCATGGCTTCCCACAAGACTAATTAGATCAGAACCTGAGTTCTGTCTTCAATATGTGGCAGTTTATACTCTTGTCCCCTTTTTGGCTTAAGATGGATTTAGGACAAGATTAGATCCAGAGTCTGTTACCTCTGCTCTGTTTTATTGAGATCTTGGTTGCTGCTGTCTTTATTTTTCCAATTTGATAGGCCATCAACTTTTTCTGAGATACTGGTTCCCAAGCCCAGCTAGGGTTTCTTAATAGCCAGTTCTTGAAATGGAGTATATGATGTAACATTATTTTAAAATTGTGAATCTAGCTTTTCTGTGCCATTTCAATATTAAGATCACTTTGTCTGATAATTCACAATATATTGTGCTTGTTGGCTGAGTGTAATTTATATTTGTAGTGGACACATGTTGGTGTCAAGTGCAGTTGTTAACATCCTGCTGAGAAAAAAAAAACATGCACAAACAACATTTACTATACATCACAAAGACTCAGGTCAGGTGAAATGTTCCACTAACCCAGATATTGCACAGATGTATGAAATATTCACAAATAAAATGTAAACACTCCTAAAAAAGATATAAAAAAACTGATAATTATGCCACACTTGTCCAATGTTTTGTGTATAAAAAACTTTCTTTTAGGACAGAACAACCACATAATTACACCAGGAAAATGGGGGGAAATTACGGTTATGGTAAACAAACATATAGCTAAAGAATTGGTGTAGAAAGGGTGCACAATTTCCATTTGTAGTTAAGCTGTACAGTAATGCAATAATTTGTATGAAGTAATTTAAACATATTAGAAATTTTAACACTTGTGTAACTCTGTGACATCGACAATAATATTCATTCATACTGAATGTTCTTGCTTCTTGTGTCTCCACAGGTTTTGAATCCCATTTTTGTTTCCTTTTTATTTTATGACATTGTTAGATGAGATTTCTACTTGTTAAAAACTGTAACTTTGGGTACATGCATATTACTTTTGTTTTGACTTTTTCCAGAGATACAACACATCTTGAAATTGAACCGTTTACAATTCTTGGTGTCTGTGCTGGTCTGATTCCCTACCCTCATCATAATCAGTCACCAAGAAACACGTACCAGTGTGCTATGGGCAAGCAAGCCATGGGTAAATTATAGCTGACTTTACATAAGTATCACTAGCACTGCATATTAAGAATAAATGCTGAACAATTGTTCACAAGGTGGGAACCTCCTGTTGGTCTGTGATTTGATAGGAACATTATGTTTTGTAAGCCGGAATGCGTGGAAGAATAGGTGGCCAGTCTTTCCCTCATTTAGCCAGATGACGAATGCAGGCATCAAACCCTCTTTCAAAGACATTATAGGCATAGATCCCTATCAAGTACACTAATGCACCTGCGCTTGTTAATTTTACTGGAATATATATCATGTTGTTAATGTGCATTGCTGGTGGTGTGTGTGTGTGTTTTTTTGTTTTAATATATAAGAAATGAAATGGGTTGAGAAAAATACTGTTAAGCAGTAAAAATACTGTGAATAAAGCAACACAGTCTCCCTGGCCAAGGTGATAACGACATTGTTTGTAATTCCATATATCCACATGGGGAAAATAGTAGCTGAGAGAATCGGCAGTGGTTCGCGCAGCTCTGGTAACTTACGGGGATGTGTCAGCCGGTCGTTCAGAAATCGATGGCAAACTACTGAACGTAAAATTTGCCTAGTACATCAGCAGCAGCTGAAAAATGCTGATGTTGACTGCAACGTCCTGTAAGGGATATGCAACATTTTAAAAAAAAAAGCAACACAGATGGAAAGTAGAATTTGCATACAAGAACACAATCACAAGTGACTGGATGAACGTTGTAGCTGAAACCCTTAATCAGCACACACAAAACAAGAAGAAACTGATACAGTTACAAAACAAGCAACTTGGCTGAAGTCCTGGAATCGTCAAAAAATCTACTGAATCCTAGGTCACAAAATTCAACTGAGGGCCATGATCTCCATAGATCACTTGACCGGAAGTGACATAATTGATCATGGGGAAATGGATGATTGTCAATTATTAAAGAGAAGACTTCAGTAGAATGGACACAAAGCAAGGTAAGGGGAAAGTATGTAGTTAGAGAAGTGGGAATGGCAGTTCCATCTGCATTGGATTTAGCCAATGGATAATGATGATTACTTTAAAATGTATGCTATATAGTGATTCTTTGGACTTTCTTGCCTACATTGAATTGCATACCCTGTTCATAGACATTTTCATGGTGTTAGTTTTTATAACAATTTACTTTTTGAAGACTGCATCAATTCTGTGATATTGTCCCCAGGTACTATTGGTTACAATCAACGAAATCGGATTGACACTCTTATGTACTTACTGGTATATCCACATGCACCCTTGGTCAAGTCAAAGGTAGGATGTTTACTATCTCACATCATGTAGAATATAATCCATTTCCAGATTTAAAGTATGTATTTAATCACGCACACACAAGTATGGTCAAATGTGTAGTTTTTGGTCCATAATTGTTGCCTTTCTCATGATCCACCTTGGCTCTCTGGCTTTTAACTTTTTTATGTTTGCTTATTGAACACTCAGCATGGCAGCTGACAGATTCCTGTCTTTCATGTTATTGGATTTAATTGTTTTCGGTCTGTTTTCTATGGTGTTTTCCTTGATTTCTCAGTTGCATCCTCAGGTCCTTGTCAGTTTGTTCAAGTTAGTTGCCATTATTGATCTGGTAGGTTTTTATACTTTCTTTTGTTTTTGGAAATCAGCAGCTGTAGTGATGTTTTCAAATGTAGCATCAGTAATCTTCATGTCATAAAGAATCTGCAAGCTTTGGATTTTGTTCTTGCCACTGTTGTTTATCTTCTTTCACTCCACTTTAATCTGAAAAAAAATTGTAATTTCATGTAGATAGCATCTTTGTTTCTGATTGAGTAAGAAGCAAAACGATCAACTGTCAGGTGAAACAGCTGAGTGTATTCCCCATTGGTTGCTCATTGAACTGTCTGAGACCTTTTTATCTGATACTAGGGTTCCTCACAATTACTCTTGATGAAGACGTCACTTTGTAAAACATGCAGCCTTAAGACCTTGTTTGTTCATTTATGATAGTTATCTTAAAATACATTATAACATATAGAAACTTTTATCCTATAGTTTTTTAGAGTTTAATCACTATGTATGTTAGTGATAGTATTCAGATATTATCAACTGTGTGTTTCATATTGTTACCTCATCTAATAGACAATAGAACTGATCAACTTTGACAAGTTACCAGCTGGCCAAAATGCGACGGTTGCTGTCATGAGCTACAGTGGTTACGATATTGAAGATGCATTGGTTCTGAATAAAGCTTCCCTGGACAGAGGTATGCTAAATGTAGACAGGTGTTACATGATTGCATTGTTGACTCACTCATCATATTTCTCAGGGAAATCACAGCTTTCATCATCATCATTATGTGCCATACTGATAAGTATGGGCATTCATTTTTTTCGCCATTATACACAATCACCACATTCATGGATCAGCTCCATTGTCTTGTCTCGGCCAAGCCATTCAGATATTTACTTCTCTGCCTTCCTCTTGTTCTTTCCCCATCAATCTTGCTAGTTGTCACCAAGTTCTCTAGTTTATTTCTTCTCATAACATGCCCAAAAAAATATTCACTGTCTGTGTCTAATTTCTCTAATCAATTTACGGATTTCATTTGCTTCTTGTAGGACTTGTTCATTGGTTTTTTTTTCTGTCTGTTCAATGTATTTTTTTGCATTTTCCTCAGAAACCACATTTCCACTGCCATTAGATATTTTTCAGCTTGTCTACTCATTGTCCACATTTTACATCCATACAAAAGTACAGTTCTATGTAACACTTCAAAACTCTTTTTTTTTCCATTGCATTTGACATCTTTTTATTGTTCGGTATGTTTTGCATCTTGCAAAAGGCTACCTTTGCCAAAGAAATTTCTTGTTCTAACCTCTTCGAGGCACCTCACATCAGATATTATGACTGTTCCGAGATGGTTGTACTGATTCACTTGTTTAAGAATATTCCCATTTACTTGTATATTACATTGTGGTATTTTTTTCTTCTTAGAGATTACTATAATCTGTGCCTTCTTACAGTTCAGTTCTAATCCTAGTTCACAGTGTGCAATAACCGCATCTACTAAATGTTGCAGATCCTGTTTATTGACTGCAATCAATACTGTATCATCCACATATTTAATGTTAATGATTTTATGTTCCCCAAGTGTGATTCCTCTCATATCTTCTAAATTTCTAAGAATATTTTCACTGTATAAGAAAAAAAGATCTGGACACATTATATATCCCTGTCGCACACCTCTCTTAATAGGCTAATATTGACCTAGTTCATTATCAATTCTTATGGCAGCTTGTTTCCAATTTGTTTGTTTTTTTTTGCAAGCATCTTCTTCATCTTGACATGTCTTGCTTTATCAAAAGCCTTTGAGTAGTCAATGAAACAAAATTGTAATTCTTTGTTTGCTTCTGTAGAACACTCAATTAATATTCTCAGCTAGCATACAGCATTTACTGTGCCCTTGCCTTCTACCAACTCACATTGCTCTTCTCCTATTTCGGGTTGTTTTTTTCCCTCTCTTTGCATGATTCTTAGCAAAATCTACTTGATATGGCTCATTATCCTAATTGTTCGATGTTTATCACATTCCAAGGTTTCTGATTTCTTCGGGATTGCAATTAATATAGATTTCGTAATTCAGGAGGTAATCTCCAGTATCATATATTGCGTTTAGCAGTGACGAGACTGGGTGATCCAAATTGCCGGGTTCAACTGTTTCTACAACAGGCGACATCTGGGAATGGCGATTCTCATTCGTGACAGTATGGTGGCTTCAGAGTTAGACATGTCCAGTTGGGACAGTGACGACTCACTGCAATTCATAGTCATCTTCGTGCACGTCAATGTCACCTTAATTGAACCAAGCGAAATCTCCGCTATCACTTGAAGAATCATCGAAATCCATTTTGAAATACAAAGCGTAAAACTATTTTAAAATCCGCTCAAATTCAAAGTACATGCTTGCAGATGGCGGTCACATTGTCAAGCTATCGGCGAAACCGAAAGTAGACAATCAGAAGTCTTGGAAAGCCACAAGATCGTGTTTTTAAAATGCTTAGTATTCACGGGCGTTTTCAGACGTTTTGCCCGTCCACAGGTTAAGCCGCTTCTAGCCGTTACTTCCGGTAAAGGGTTAACTTAAGCATCAGGACGTCATCAGTACCCCAAATTGGGTGCAGAGCTATTTCCTAAACCAGATAAAGATCATTCAAAGCTCCATCCATCATGTGCTATGCCGCCATGCCGATAAGTGTGGGTAGTCATGTTCTGCCATCTCACTCAATCACCAGAGTCGTGGATCAGCTCTGTGTTCCTGTCTCGACCATGCCATATGGCCAAGCCACCCAGGTATTTACTTCTCGGTCTTCCCCTTGGTTTCTTCCCTTCGATCTTGCCAGTCGTCACTAAGTTCTCCCATTCATTTCTTCTCATAACATGCCCAAAAAATTTTGACTGTCTACGTCTAATATCTCTAATCAGTTTACAGTCTTCATTTGTTTCTTAAAGGACTTGTTCATTGGTTTTTCTGTCTGTCCATGGTATTCTTTGCATTTTCCTCAGAAACCACATTTCCACAGCCATCAGCTGTTTTTCAGCTTGACTGCTTATTGTCCACCCTCACATCCATACAAAAGTATAGGTTCAATGTAGCACTGCAACACTCTTTTTCTCGTTTCAACTGATATCTTTTTCAATGGCAATTCTTTTTCTAATCTCTTCAAGGCATCTCCCATCAGATGTTATGAATGTGCCGAGATAACTGTTTCGATTCAGTGTATCACATTCAAAGCTAAACAAGTAGAAATATGTAACTGTCCGGGGGAGTCAACAATAGCAAGATATGAAACAAAGCAATTCAGATGTAACACAGAATAGCTCAAACATGGGCATCATAACATCAGATGTACAACAGTCTGTCCAATAAATCTGTGTCCTTAGACTTTCAAAAGAGTTTTTAGATGCTATAATAATAGACATATTACTGTACATATGTGAATCATGGAACTTAATGGGGGAGTGGGGTGCCTTTGTTTTCTATCTCACTTACACAACATTCATATAAATGTTCTCAACGTGCATTGTCAAAAAAACATGTTTTTATTTATGAAATTGAAATAGTATTTTTGTATAATGTTTAGCAAATAATACTTCATTCACATTTTTTTTTTTTAGTTTGTACTCAGAAGCAGAAAATAACAGCAGTTTGTTTTCATTATGCTTGTATCATTTTGTGTTTTTTTAAAGTTGGCCTCTTATTGTAAATATTGTTGATGCCAGGGTTTGGACGATGCCTAGTATACAGAAAGCAAACATGTTCACTGAAGCGCTATGGCAATCAAACATTTGACAGAATTATGGGGCCTAAAGTTGACAGAGACACTTACAAACCTGTCTGGAAACACGAGCCACTGGAGACTGATGGCATTGCTGCACCTGGTAAGATGTTATGTGCAACCATGGCAGTATTGGCAGAATTTATGTTGACAAGCATGTTTCACATCAGCCCTGTGGCTTAGGGGATAGTGGGATGTGCAATTCCATACTTCCCTGACATAGCAAAATCAGCTTTGGTCTGTCTGGAAGCAAATCGCTTTATGTTGATGTTGATGGCAGGAGACATGGGCTGTTCAGAAAGTGTAGATATTGATGGTATGAGACAGTGGGCTATTCAGAAAATGTTGATGGTTGGTTGGTTGGTTAGTTAGTCGCAGTTCCAACTTCACAGCAGCGGGTCGTCTCCATTATGCTCCATTCCTGTGCCAGTGAATATCACACAAAACGCTCCCCACTGCCCAATGTGAAAATTGGAAAAGACAGGAGTCTCGACAGACAACAGACAACAGCCAACAGATACACTGTGCATAATGCCGCTGCCTGAATGTCAACAAACCAGTCCCCCACGAAACACCCAATTCATCTCTGATGGAATCGGCAGTCATTTTCCTATCTGGATGTTCCTAGATGTTCACCTACACAGTCCACGAACATACAGTTCATCACCGACGGCAGTGGCAGTCAACCAGAAGCCCAGCAGCCACGCATTTCTGCATATGGCAAAAACTGGTCAACTCTGGGACATAGCCACCTGCCATCGTTCCGAACATGCAGTCACGTTCCAAAAATAAAAACTTGGGCAGATTCAAAAGCACTTCACACGAAACTCACAGCTCACAGTGTCGCGCCACACACTCACTCAGTAGCAGGGCGACGGAACCATGTTGATGGTATGAGACATAAGCTGTTCAGAAAGTGTTGATGTTGATGGTATGAGACATCGGCTGTTCAGAAAATAATGATGTTGATGGTATGAGACATGGGCTGTTCAGAAAGTGTTGATGTTGATGGTATGAGACATGGGCTGTTCAGAAAGTGTTGATGGTATGAGACATAGGCTGTTCAGAAAGTGTTGATATTGATGATATGAGACATGGGCCGTTCAGAAAGTGTTGATGGTATGAGACATCGGCTGTTTAGAAAGTGTTGATGTTGATGGTATGAGACATGGGCTGTTCAGAAAGTGTTGATGTTGATGGTTTTTTTTTTTTTTTTACGCTCGCTCGCTTTGAACTCAAGTTCAGAAAATGTTGATGTTGATGGTATGAGACATCGGCTGTTTAGAAAGTGTTGATGTTGATGATATGAGACATGGGCTGTTCAGAAAGTGTTGATAGTATGAGACATGGGCTGTTCAGAAAGTGTTGATGTTGATGGTATGAGACATGGGTTGTTCAGAAAGTGTTGATGTTGATGGTATGAGACATTGGCTGTTCAGAAAGTGTTGATGTTGATGGTATGAGACATGGACTGTTCAGAAAGTGTTGATGTTAATGGTACAAGGGCGAGTCAATAAGTAAATCACACAGTTCTGTGGGATAGCAGGTAAATGTAGTTGGTGTTTTCTAGAGGTGTCATTAGGTGACAGAAACATCAAACTCTATATTTCCGTTCATCAGGTGGCGCTAGGTGTCTCATGTGCATGCGCAGCGCATAAACAAAATGGTGAATGTACTCACGGAGTGTACAACCAAACAGCTGTGTGCTGCTGTGCGGTTTTTGTGGGCAAAAGAACTGCCTGCAAAGGACATTCATAATGAAAAGCTTCCTGTTTATGCTGACAAATGTTTGTCCCGTAAAGTGGTGCATAGCTGGGTAGAAAAATGTTCTCAAAGATGCTCTGAAATTGTTGATGAATTCCGATCTGGTCGTCCTGTTGAGATTGCAACAGAAGCATCCATGCAGAGGGTGGAGGAGATGATTAGAGGTGACAGGTGAGTAACGATAGACTCTGTAGCATCTGCAATAGGGTGCTCACGTGGTTTAGCATAAAGCATAATTCATGATCGATTGAAATTTCTTAGACTGCTGACTAGAGGAGTGTTACTTCTTCATGACAATGCCAGACCACATACGGCTCGATTGACTCAGGAGAAAATTAACCAACTAAGGTGGGACATCCACCTTACAGCCCCGACTTAGCCCCTAGCGATTTCCACCTTTTTGGTCCACTGAAGACCTACCTTGGTGGGCGACATTTCATGAATGACGCCGAATGTGAAGTGAAAACGTGGTTTAGAAAACAGAGCACAGCAGTTCTGTGCAGCCGGTTTGGGAGGACTGATAAACGATGGGATAAGTGCATCAATGGTGGTGAAAATTATGTTGAGAAATAAAGGGACAATGTATGTATAAAAATAAACTAGTTTCAAGTTGTTATCATATTTAGTTATTTTTATACAGCCATTTGTGACTTACTTATTGACTTCCCCACATATGAAACGTGGGCTGTTCAGAAAGTGTTGATTTTATGAGACATCGGCTGTTTAGAAAGTGTTGATGTTGATGATATGAGACATGGGCTGTTCAGAAAGTGTTGATAGTATGAGATATCGGCTGTTCAGAAAGTGTTGATGTTAATGATATGAGACATGGGCTATTCAGAAAGTGTTGATGTTGATGGTATGAGACATGGGCTGTTCAGAAAGTGTTGATGTTGATGGTATGAGACTTGGGCTGTTCAGAAAGTGTTGATGTTGATGGTATGGGACACTGGCGGTTCAGAAAGTGTTGATGTTGATGGTATGAGACACTGGCGGTTCAGAAAGTGTGATGTTGACGGGAGCTGCGTGGTCTCGAGGTATGGTGTCTGCCTCAAGTGCTGGAGGTCCTGGGTTCAAGTCCCGGTGAGGACCAGGATTTATTTTAGGTGGACTTCTAGTAATAAAATTTCCCCTGGTCTCTAGGTAGTGAGATCGGGCGTCCGGGGGTATTTTGTGCACTAAAGAATCCCCTTTGCAGTTGGGAAAACAAAAAAAAGTAGCCTAATGGCGCTGCCCGGGCAAATTTTGAGTTAAAATCTACCCAAAAAATTTTGGATCCTCACCCGGGGCTATGGAGTTTGTGCCTGAGCTGAGTTTCTCCAGACTCAGGTTTGAGTTAGGAGGAGAAAAGGGGCACTTATGGGGGTTTCACCCATGTGCCGTAATGTTGATCTCGACAAAAACTTTTTCTTATCTTTATGTTGATGGTATGGGGCATGGCGGTTTAGAAAGGTTATTTGATGGTATGGGCATGGCGGTTCAGAAATGTTGATTGTGGTATGAGCCAGGCGTTCAAAAGTGTTGATGTTGATGGTATGAGACCAGGCAGTTCAGAAAGTTTTGATGTTGTGGGATGGAACACTGGCGGTTCAGAAAGTGTTTTGTTGATGGGATGAGCCGGCGTTCAGAAAGTGTGATGTGATGGTATAAAACGGGGTTCGAAAGCAATGACAACCTTCTTTTTGGGCCCTTTATTCCCCTAGGGGATAGGCCCTCAAACCCAAAACAGTTAAACCTGCTGTATTTTCTGTTTCCGCGCCCATGCATTTCCCCCCAGTATTATTGTTTCCTGCAGCTCCATGCATTTCCCCCCAGTATTTTTCTGTTTCCTGCAGCTCTATGCATTTCCCCCCTATTTTTTTGTTTCCTGCGCTCCCTGCATTTCCCCCTTTCCCCCCCCCCCCCCCCCCCCCATTTTTTCTGTTTCCTGTAGCTCCTGCTTCCCCCCCCCCCCCCCCAGTATTTTTTTGTTTTTCCGTAGCTCCATGCTTTCCCCCGTAT
>JACEFZ010014444.1:0-138677 GCA_014155875.1 Cepaea nemoralis
CCCCCCCTTCAAGGTAGTTGTAATTTAAGTTCGTGTCCAAATAGTGCGGCTATTTCATGACGGCATGCAGGCAAGAGTATAGGAAAATGGTGAACTGTCTGAACCCTTTCCTGCCACCACTGGAGGGAAGCAAGGATGTGTCCTGGCACCAACACTGTTCAGCCTCATGTTTTCAGCCATGTCGATGAATGCCTTCGAGAACGACGACATTGGAATAGACATCAACTACCGTATGGATGGAAAGTTATTCAATCTCAGAAGGCTGAAAGCCAAAACCAAAATTAACAGCAACACCGTCAGAGAGCTCCTGTTTGCTGATGATTGCGCTCTATACGCCAACTCAGAGGCGGACATGCAATATAATGTTTCAGCTTTCTCACATGCCTGTGCCAACTTTGGGCTCAATATCAACTTGGAGAAGACTGTAGTTATGTACCAGCCAGCAGGGAATAATCACACTGTGCCGAATATCAAAGTGAATGGTCATAGACTAAGTGTTGTGGACAAATTCACCTATCTTGGCAGCACTGTGTCACAAGCTGCCACAATTGATGACGAAGTGAATGCAAGAATCTCCAAGGCCAGTGCGGCCTTTGGCAGACTGTACAAGAATGTATGGGACAGAACTGGAATAAGCCTGCAAACAAAGCTAAAAGTCTACAAAGCAGTTGTATTATCCACACTGATATATGCTTATGAAACCTGGACTGTTTATCAGCGACACGCTAGGAAATTAAACCACTTCCACACAGTCTGCCTAAGGAAGCTACTGAAGATTAAATGGCAAGACAAGATTCCAGACACTGAAGTCATAGAAAGAGCATCCATGCCCAGTATCCACACTTACTGATTCGTTGGGCTGGTCACTTGACTCGCATGCCAGATCACAGACTCCCTAAACGAATTTTTACAGCGAACTGCGTTGTGGTAAACGCTTCCAAGGTGGCCAGAGGAAACGCTTTAAAGACACTGAAAATTTCACTGAATGCTCTTGGAATTCATCATGACACCTGGGAGGCTGCAGCCAGAGACCGTGTGTTCTCTGTAAGTAATGCGTGAATCATTACGCAAAGGTGCAGTCATATGTGAGGCAACCAGGACTGCAAGAGCTGTGAAGAATAGGCAGTACAGAAAAACCACTGCAGGAAATCCTCCCCTAGAGACGTCAAGCATTCTTTGCCCACATTGTCAAAAAACATTTCGAGCCAAAATAGGCCTTATCAGCCTATCTTAGAACCCACGGCTCCATATCTTCAACCCCACTGGATGAAATGAATGGTCATCATCATTCTTGATGGACAAACAACAACAATTTAATTCCCCAAGTCTACATTTTAGTCCAACTGACCGCTGTAGGTGATTAACCCACTATTTTGGCATCAGCATAACGGATATTTAAGAACGAACACTTTTATCCACTCGGCCAATCTGGCTTCAGTATGTTTCTGAACAACTCCGTAAAAACATTTTGTTTTTCTCTTCACATCTTCCTCTATCTGCTTGTCAGATATTTTACTCTTTCAGTGTCCCTCTTTTCCATTTCTATAATCCACCCTCTCAGTGTGTTTCTAAGCAACTTCGTGTAAACATTTAGTCTTTCTCTTCCATCCCTCCTTCCGTGTTTCTCCCTGTTACATTTTTCATTCCATTCATGTCCCTGTTAGCCATCTTTACATGTCACTCTCTCAGTATGTTTGTCAACTATTCCGTGTAATCATTTTGTCTTTGTCTTCATCCCTTCGACCATGTGCTTTTCTGTCTGTCACATCTTCTTCCTTCTGTCGAGCCCTCTCTTTTCCGGTCTGTCAATCCCACCCTCTCAGTGTGTTTCCGAACAACCCCGTGTACACATTTCGCAGCCGTACATAAAAACAGCCTACCTTGTTCTGAGTTTCACGACCTACTTAACCTGGAAAGTGCCAACACATGTAGTGTGTTTACCTGACAATCTGTTGTGGCAATTATTGCCTGCGGTGAACTGTAGCCTTCTTCACAGTCAGGCAGACACGCATCCCGAGGCAATTGGATGTAGCGTTTGGCGTTTTTAAATAATGGTCTTACAATAAGTGGATTTAGTTGTACACACGAGCCTATTTACGCGTGTATGTCAAACTATTTGTACACCCGAGTGTAACGATTTGCGAACATGCACTTAGATATGTGTAAATAATGTTGAGGATTATATTAATCTTTCATATTAGTCATCTTTCCCATTTATAATTCTCATCAAAAGATGTTATATGACCCTCATCCTCCTCCTCCTCCCCCCCTCTCCTCCTCCTCCTCCCCTCCTCCTTTTCTTCTTCTTCTTCTTCTTCTTCTTCTTCTTCTTCTTCTTCTTCTTCTTCTTCTTCTTCTTCTTCTTCTTCTTCTTCTTCTTCTTCTTCTTCTTCTACCTCCTCCCCCGGTCGTCGTCCATGCTTTGTAGCGTTGGTGATCATATCTTCACAGCCTTCTAGTCTCTTGCGTTGCCAATAATTTCTGATACCGATGTTCCTCCATGTTATGATACACATTCCAGCATCTTCTCTCTTGGTCTTTCCCTGGTTCTTCTCCCCTCCAACCTTCCTATTGTGACGTCATACTCCAGCCTCCCCCTTCTTGTGACACGCCCACAGAATATGGACTGTCCTTTTCTGATATCAGTAACCAGTTCTCTTTGTGAGTTAACTTCTTTCAAGATATCTTCATTTCTCTTTCTATCCCTCCACCTTGTTCTGCTCATTCTTCTATAAAATCACTTCTCAGCTGCCTTCACATAATATCTTTTTGTCATCTAATTGTCCACGATATGCTTCCGTGCATTGGGACTTTCTGAATATACCTTTTAAGAACTCTGATGGTAACCTCGATTGATATAGATAAAGTGCAGAGAATATTCACCATATAGTGGAATGCTGCCTTTTCTTGGGCTATTCTACATTTAGCTTCCTTAATAGCTTCCAAGAGATGTTATTAGAGTATATAATCTTAAGTGGGGTTAATCCATTCTTGTACTATTTTGTCAGTGGCCAAACGTGAACAGTTTTTCCTGGTCTGGGCATGCGATAACAAGCTTAGCATACTCAGGCGCTTAGCTGTGGAACAATCTTCCACACGAAATCAAAGACATCACCAATCACTATACATACAGTCGCAACCTGTTTGAACACTATCTCAGTACAGACTACACGCCCTGCCTACAAACAAAAACATAAAAATAATAGAAAATTATCTAACATGATAACTAGCTAATAAACATTCTCATGTGTATGGTACGTTACACCTTCTTTAGGTATATGGCCATGTTAAAAATTGTTTTAATGAGTATATATTACTGAATATTATTGATTATTTTCCATGCGTTTTAATGAATATAATAGTTCTTTTGTTGTTTAATATTAGCTTCATAAGTGATGTTGAATAAAATGACATATGAGAGGAAAGAGAGAAGAAGGGCAGAATGTCAGACGGGCCTGCGTGCCCTATTCTTAACCCTTTAAAATAAAGTTTGTTCTTTTGTTCGTTCGTTCGTTCATGGCAGTCTCTCACAGGCGTGGACACGCCACATATCATGATACACTTGCATAGGTGTGAATATGCCACACGTCATGGTACACTCTCATAGGCTTGGGTATGCCACACGTCATGGCACACTTTCATAGATTAGGACGTGCCACACGTCATGGTAGACTTTCATAGGCATGGACACGCCACACGTCATGACACTCTCATAAGTTAGAACATGCCACACGTCTTGGCACACACTCATAGGTTAAGACATGCCACGAGCCATGGCACACACTCATAGGTTAAGACATGCCACGAGCTATGACACACTCCCATAGGTTAGGACATGCCACACGTTGTGGCACACACACCTAGGTTAAGACATGCCACACGTCATGGCGCACACTCATAGGTTAGGACATGCCACACGTCATGGCACACACTCATAGTTTTAAGACATGCCACGCGCAATGGCACACACTCATAGGTTAATTATCGAACAGGGGATAGCTTCTGCTGAGCTGAAACTGGAGTCCGGATAAAAACAAAGGATATAACTAAGAAGCTCGGCGAATGGAAGAGCACACAGGTACAGATGAACGTTTCCACACGTCTTCATCAACAGAACAACAAAGAAACAGTTAATTTCTTTACAATAACTGATACAATACAATGTGCTTATCTCGACATTCAAGAGTTTGTCCGATCAACTAAACTGCGCCCTGAATCACACGCGCTTCTTTTGGTTAGGTTTTCTGTTTACATTTGCCCAGGTAGCATCCTCTTCGGTTGATTTTCAACTGCCGGGGTATTTTTGATGTGTAGATGGGCTCCCTTAGTCTTGCTATGTGTCCAGAAGAACTAGGAGTCCAATCTACTACTCCATTTTCAGCAGACCGCATTTACGTTGATTTTGATTATAATAGCCGTCGGCTGTTTAGAATAAATGGCAAACTACTCAACTAAAATTGCGGGTAAATCACAAACAGCAAAGAAAAACATGTCCAAAAATTTTTTACTGTCTACGTCTAATTTCTCTAATCAGTTTACGATTTTCATTTGTCTCCTGTAGTACTTGGTCATTGGTTTTCTATCTG
The DNA here is from genome assembly GCA_014155875.1 of Cepaea nemoralis. Taxonomy (NCBI): domain Eukaryota; kingdom Metazoa; phylum Mollusca; class Gastropoda; order Stylommatophora; family Helicidae; genus Cepaea; species Cepaea nemoralis. Next base: position 4,587 of record JACEFZ010014444.1, read on the forward strand.
TCCATGGTATTCTTTGCATTTTCCTCAGAAACCACATTCTGCAGCCATCAGATGTTTTTCAGCTTGACTGCACATTGTCCAAGTTTCACATCCATACAAAAGAACAGGCTCTATGTATCCACTCACCACTCTTTTTCTCGTTTCAATTAACATCTTTTTATTGGTCAGAATGTTTTTCATCTTGCTAAAGGCTACTTTCGCCATGGCGATTCTTATTCTAATCTCTTCAAGGCATCTCCCATCAGATGTTATGACTGTTACGAGATAATTGTACCGATTCACTTGTTGAAGAATATTCCCATTTACTTGTATATTACATTGTGGTACTTCGTTCTTCCTAGTGAGGACCATAACCTATGTCTTCATACAATTTAATTCCAACCTCAGCTGCTCACTGTGTACAACAGCTGCGTCTACTAATTGTTGTAGATCTTGTGCATTGTCTGCAATCAGTACTGTATCATCTGCATATCTAATGTTATTGATGTTTCGTCCTCCAATGCTGATTCCATTTATATCTTCTACATTCCTGAAAATATTTTCACTGTATAGGGAAAGAAGATCTGGAGACATTACACATCCCCGCCTAACACCTCTCTTAATATGTTGATATTGTCCCACTTCATTATCAATCCTTATGGCAGCTTGTTGTTTCCGATATATGTATTTTATAAGTCTAATGTCTTTCCCATCAATTTGTAGATCTGCAAGAATATCTACCATGTTGACATGTCTAACTCTATCAAAAGCCTTTGTGTAGTCAATAAAGCAAAGGTGTATATCCTTGTTTACTTCTCTAGCACGTTCAATAACTGTTCGCAGCATATACACAGCATTTACTGTACCCTTTCCTTCTACAAACCCACATTGTTCTTCCCATGTTTCAGGTTGTATTTTCTTCCTCACTCTTTGCATGATAATTCGTAGCAAAATCTTTGTGATGTGGCTCATTATACTAATTGTTCTAAGTTGATCACATTCCAAGGTTCCTGATTTCTTAGGGATTGCAATAAATACAGAGTTCATAATTCAGAAGGTATGTAGAATAGGACAAGCAAAAACTGTATTCTAACAAATTAAGAAGGTTTTGTGTAATAAGTCGTTGTTCTTGAAAGTTAGGAAAATAGTTCTTGCATGTTACGTTGAACCAGGTTTAACATACGACTGCGAGTCCTGGACAATTAGCAAACAGCCGAAAAAAAATCACTGGAAGCCTTAGAGATTTGGTTTTATAGAAGAATGCTGAAAATTAGTTGGACAGCCAAAAAGAGCAATCAGGATGTTTTAAGGGAAGCTGAGTCGCAAATAGACAAGTTATCACAAACATCAAAAAGAGGCAGTCTTCGTTTTTTGACTACGTTATGAGAAAACAAAAACTGGAACATGTTATGACAACCGGAAATATTTCCGGAATGAGAGGTAGAGGAAGACAGCGTGAAAAGATTATTGACAGTCTTATGTCATGGCACGGAAGGGAGTCAACACACGAATTGATCCATGACGTCGGAGATCGTAATTTGTGGAGAAGCATGATCGCCCACGCCAGCCGGCAAGGCAATGGATGATGATGATGGTGTACCCGTTGCCTCCCTCATCTGCTGCCCTCCCCCTTTTTTCCCCTCCCCCAATTGCAGCATTGGTCCTCAACCAACTCACCCCAAGCAGTCGAATCTGTCGCTTTGTCATACAGTTCCGTCCCTCTTCTCTCCACATTATTCATGTCTGCCGCCCATGCACCTCTCCGTGTGTTGTTTCCTCTCCCTCTATTTCGTCTGCCCTGTGGTTTCCAGACACAGGACTTTCTTAGTTGCACTATTCTCAGCTTTTCTCTGTGTGAGCCTTGTGCAGTGCCAGCGTCGACGCCTCGCCTCTTGGTGATTGGGTTTGGGTGTATGTGTGTGCCAGGGAGTGTGTGTTTGTGTGTTATTAAGTGGGTACATAACTGTCGAAATATGTCTGTCTGTCTGCCTGCCTGCCTGTCTGTCTGTCTGTCTGTGTATGTGTTTATGCTTGTGTGCGTGCCTCTGTGTGTATATGCCTGCCTGCCTGTCTGTCTGTGTACGTGTTTATGCTTGTGTGCGTGCCTCTGTGGGTATATGTCTGTCTGTCTGCCTGCCTGCCTGCCTGTCTGTCTGTGTACGTGTTTATGCTTGTGTGCGTGCCTCTGTGGGTATATGTCTGTCTGTCTGCCTGCCTGCCTGCCTGCCTGTCTGTCTGTCTGTGTACGTGTTTATGCTTGTGTGCGTGCCTCTGTGTGTATATATGTGTCTGGCTGCCTGCCTGTCTCATAACTTGGTAATATGCATTGTTTATGCTCACAACATTCATTTGAAAATGGTTTTTTTTTTAAACTATGTGAAAATAACATACACAATAGATAATTGATGTACAAAAGATGAGTAATTGGTAGGGCCGAATGTAAGACGGGCCTGCATGCCCAATTTATGACCCTTTAAAAATAAAGTTTGTTCGTTCGTTCTCTCCAAGAGCTTTACGTTGATGATTCTGTGATACCAATTTAGTGCCTGTATTGTGCCCAGACATTAGTTAACGAATTTGCGTGGATTATTAGTTATTCCTTTAGTCGTTCTCCATTGCCTTGTAATTTACAAAACCCCACACCGCCTTCATCGCTTGTAGAACCAGGTCCACTGGATCTCAAGAGTACGTAGTACCTCTAATCCACTCCGCCAGTACACGTGAAGGCCGTACACTTGAGCCACCCCCTGCGGCAGTACCTGCCATGGAATCACCTGCACCTTTGATCTCACCTGCAGCTGGCTCAGCGTCGGGTCTGCGGGTGTTTATTTGATGCTCTTACCTTCTACCCAAGTGATCTGATTGTTTATTGACTCTGTGGATATCTATCCCGAACCTGTTCAGCGGCTCACGTTTTCTCCGTCACCACGTTATAAAGTCTGGGAGTAATTGGTAGCGGTTGTGAAACGAGTTGCCAGTTGCCTTATGTTTCGTCTCTCCATTCCCGGTGGGTTGATATGTCAGGGTATTACGTACATGCTTGAGGAAAGCTGCCGAATAGGAAAGGATGTTATCTGACAGACAGTGGGATCAACACCTTGTGCCACATTTATTGAAATACAGAAGATCAGATGGTTTGTTCATCTCGTTAGAATGTAATACCATCAACTATCAGCACTGGCCCTACACCAAAGAAGATCTGCTACGAGAGTAAGGTGACGCCCGAGAAGAAAATGGATCGACGTCATCAAAGACACTGCAATCACATGAAATGATAATATCCAGTGCCACTCATTGGGCGCTGGAGCGCCAGTTATTCCTCCCCACAACGCTTGACAGCAAAAGTGGAAGATGATGATGATTATAACGTACATGCAATGGAACATCTAACTCATCATGTCTGTTCTTTGAGGGTGTGGCATTGCACATACCGGTGGGTATGCCATGTTAGGTCATCGTATATTCTAGGCCGTAGTGTGATGAGGTGAGGTGACTATTGTCGTTCTTGTCTTCTTTAGATCCCTGAACATTCTGAAAATAGTATCCATTTAATGGGATTGCGTCAACCCAGAAGCCGTGTGGTCTGACGCAATAACTCTGGAGTCTCCGTGGCCAAGTGACACAAAAACTCTGGAGTCTACATGGCCAAGTGACACAATAACTCTAGAATCTCCGTGGCCAAGTGACACAATAACTCTGGAGTCTCCGTGGCCAAGTGACACAATAACTCTGGAGTCTCCGTGGCCAAGTGATACAATAACTCTAGAGTCTCCGTTGCGAAGTGGTTACACCGTCTGCTTCGCGCTCTAAGGATTGTGTGTTCGATTCTGGGCTGCGTGGTTCGGTTCACTAGTGCAGTTTTCTCGGAGACATCTGGAGGTCGTCGCTGGAGCTACGGAGTTCATGTTTTGTGCGACGCTTTGGGCAGAACGCCCCCCCCCTCCCCCCTGATGAAAGAGACCGATCCATGTGGGATAAAACTCAGTGTAATGAAGTCGAGCCTCTTGTCTTTTAAACTCTTAAAACCGTGTCTTCTTGGGATCGCAGACAATTCTGAAAATAGTACCCATTTTATGAGACTGCGTTAATCTCGTAGGTGTATGGTCAGACACAATAACCTTGTCACTGTTGTGGGTTAAACCCAGTGCCACTATTTTCGCAAGCTTGCGCGCTAACTACTATACAATCCTGGCTGTTTCTCGTCTAAGGATGGGCTTATTGAAAGTATAGTTTCTTAAAGGAAAGCTGAGAATCACATCAGCAACTGAGATTACCAAAATCCAGATATTGCACGAAGCCAATTCACAGAGATACCAAATAATTATCAGCATGAAGACAAGACTGGTAGAGGCAATGATGAATCTGTTGGTAGTAAAGTGACAGAGGAGATGATTGGTGGTCCAAATAATCAGGAGCACAGAAGACAGTTTTTAAAAAAAATGGGGATTGATGATGAATAATGATGCTGTTGAATGAATAATGATGATAAATAATGATGATGAATAATGAGAAGGAAGACGAGGGACAAGAAGAGGAGGGATCAGAAAAGTAAAACAAGAAGGCAACAAGTAGAGGAGGAATACATTTTCGCGACATTTGTAGAGTACCTAATAGCCTCTAACTGACTTCATTGCGTGAACTAAGGTCAAGGGTATTTTGAGAAGTGTCTTGAGAGTTCACCGAGCTGGCACCAGGAAAGGTCATCGTGAAATAGCGCCTGGTTTATTGTGCTGGCATCTTATTGGGAGATACCAGATGCAGACAGCCAGTTTCGGGTGGATGGCCCGCACATAACAGTTTGTATGACAGCCTTACGAAGCCGCGCCAAACTGCTGTAGTGATGATGTATATGCAGATTTTATATGATAAAGTTAATGTTTAAAACGCGGTTTTCTCAAGCCGATAGGCGCTTAGTTTCTCTCAGATACATCATCATCATCCAGTGCCTTTGCCGACTGGCGTGGGCGATCATGCCTCTCCACAAATTACTATCTCCGATGTAATGGGCCAACTACCTGTGTTGACTCCCTTCCGTGCACACACGACTGTCAAGAATCTCCTCTCGCTGTCTTCATCTGCATATCTTTCCGTAAATCTTTCCGATACATAGGGATGTATATTCTACTTGTCTCCGTAGCACAGTGATTGAGACAACACTTGCACCGCCTATTAATGCAATCTGCCGGCTACTATAAATGATTGCTTGGTTTAGGAGTCTGTTGCTTAATTGTTTACCACCACCACCACCACTCATCGTCATCATCATGTGCCATGGCGGTAATCGTGGGCGGTCCTGTTTCGCTATCTCACACGATCATCAGAGTCGTGGATCAACTCTGTGTTCTTGTCCCGACCATGCCATGTGGTCAAGCCATCCACAAGGTTATCTTCTCTGCCTTCCCCTTGTTCTTTTCCCCTCAATCTTGACAGTTGTCACCAAGTTCTCTAGTTCTCATAACATGGCCAAAAATTGTTACTGTCTACGTATAATTTCTCTAATCAGTTTACGATTTTCATTTGTTTCTTGTAGGACTTAGTCACTGGTTTTTCTATTTGTCCATGGTGATCTTTGCAATTTCCCCAGAAACCTCATCTCCACAGCCATCAGATGTTTTTCAGCCTGTCTGCTCATTGTCCACGCTTCACATCCATACAAAAGTACACGCTTTCATTAGCGCTTGCAACACTCTTTTTCTCGTTAAAAATGCCATCTTTTTATTGGTCAGTATGTTTTCCATCTTGCAAAAGGCTACCTTCGCCATGGCAATTCTTTTTGCAAATGCAGCTTCATTTATTACTACTACTCGAACTACTAATAATAGACTTAGAACGAGAAGTAGTGATATCACAATTGAAAGATAGCATGAACAACTCATTTAGCAATCGAATGGTAACATGAACGTCTCGCCTAATAGTGGGAATATACACGAACAAGTGAACTGTAACACCAACATCTTATCTAGCAATGAAATAGTAATAATTGCTTTGTCTTTCTTCTTGGTTCCTCTTTCGACGGCAGTACGTCACAGGTGCTTTCTAGACTAATTCACTTTAGTAATATGTCTCAGGTGTTTTTGGTAGCAAAAATATGTATGCCGTCAAGGCCAAGCTGTCTCAAAATCTGTCCAAGCAACAACGCCAGAATGAAGCCAAGTAGAATCTTCCTCGCCATCCCCCACCTCCCGAGACAGAGACAGAGAGAGAGAGAGAGAGAGAGAGAGAGAGAGAGAGAGAGAGAGGGGGGGTGGGGGGCATCAACTAAGCAAAGTCACCAACTTCAATCACACAAAAAGCCAGGAAACAGCTGAGTAAAGTTTCCGACGCCAGCCACGCAAACAAGCCAGGAACAATCTAAACAGTCTTTGTAACCCCCCCCCCCCCCCCCCCCCCACACACACACACACACACACGCACGCACACACACAGTTCTTAAATTTGGTTTAAAAGTAACCATTATGACATCCCTTTCACTAATAATTATCTTTCATATTCACAATGCGCACGTAGGTGTCATAACGGTTAGTGCGTTTTCCTGCCAAATCAGGGTTGCTTCGGGCAAAGTTGCAGGCTACATTCAACAATGAAACATAGAGAGCATCTGTGTGGTTCGGTGAGATATTGGTGCATGATTGGGCAGATGTGATCGGGGTCCTTTTGGGGGATCTTGTGTATATTGTAGAAAAGATAGATCATCACGGCCTGGAGTGAATGGTGCTGCAGGGAGTGACCAGAGGATCTGGCCGACACTCAGGACTGCGAGGAAAAGGTCAGACGCGATCTGACCGACACTCAGGACTGCGAGGAAAAGGCCAGACGGAGACATAATCAGACTGCTGTTGGTACCATGTGTATTGGGACTATTCTCTGGCTGCTGAAGATGAGGACGGAGGACGTATGGGAATGCACCGAGTGCCGCGATATCGGTTCTTGACTCAACTCAACTCAGCCTCCCAAAACAGCGATGCGGTTTCATTCCTCAGCCTTATGTTACCTCAGCAGTGCACCTCCGGAGTCACCACTCTGATACACCGTTTGTTTGCTGGATCAGTGTCCAGTGTTTGAGGATTGTCTTGGAATGCATTGCTGTGAGGAAGGGAAGTGGTCAACCATTTCATTATGCATCACCTAGAATATGTGAATGTATTGGTTTCAAGAATCGATATCGTTGCACTCTGGGCAAACATGTATATGTGTAGTCTCCCTCAGCAAATGTAAGTTCTAGATGACGATCGTTCCAGTAACACATGATCGTCATCAAGTGCCATGTCGATTTGCGCTGGCGGTCATGCTTCTCTACGTCTCGCAATCTCCAGCAGCATGTATCACTTCGTGTGTTGGCTCCCTTGCGTGCCGTGACACAAGACTGTCAGGGAGTTTCCCTCACTTGTCCAGTAACACACTGTTTATAAACACCCAGAATTCGTGTCCATGTGAAGACCTGACACTTCACACCGCAAAGGAGCTTCAAGATCGGACTCATCATCATCATCGTGTACCTATCACGTTAGGTAGTTTGTCAGTTAGTGAGTTAGTTAGTTAGTTTGTTAGTTAGTTGGTTAGTTAGTTGGTCAATTAGTCGGCCACTTAGTTAGTCGGTCAGTTAGTTAATTAGTTTGTCAGCCAGTCAGTTAGTTAGTCAGTCAGTCAATCAGCCAGTCAGTCAGTTAGTCAATCTCAGGACATTAACAATGTCGGCACGATCCCAAGACTGGCCATTTGCCGAGGGTGCAGAACCAGCAAGTTTTATCAGCGCCTTCCTTTCCCTTAACTCTCGCATGTCCCGGAAGGAAGATGAAGCCAATATCAACCAATCAAGGCCGGTGTGCAACAGGGATGTGTGATGTAACCAGACCGTTTTTCCTCTCTATAGTTCAAATATAAAACTAATGTGGCCTTCACTCATTCCATTTGAGGACAGCACTTTTAATATGTAAATAAGCTCACGTTTACTGCAGCTTTCTTTCTTTATATTGATGTCTACAGGTTTACAAAGAAGAAAGATAAGTGAAAATATTATGAGCAATTTATGAGTTATAAGATCGGAAGGCATAACTAGAATATAAGATGTGTAGGTAATACAGTATTGATTGCAAACAATGAACGGCTTCTTCGGCATTTAGTGGATGCTGTTATTGTACACAGTTAATAGCTGGGTTTAGAATTATAATATAAGAAAACAGAAGAGAGAAATACAACAGCGTAACGTCTCTTACTGGAGAGTTTTGGTTATAGACCATAACTTTAGGAAGGGAAAATCTCAACTACACCTCCCCGTGGTAGAGGATGGAAACACACCACGGTGTGGCTAACACAGCTCTGGGGACCGAGTATCCACCGGAATAAGTGGACAACTCTGCAGCTGAGCAGAGCAGGGCACTCACTTGTCCTGACAGTCGGAAATGGCTGTCAAAGGCAGGGTTAAAAGACTACCATGTGGATGTGGAACGCAAGGGGAAACCAGCACATTATCTTTCCAAGATTTCATGGCAACACAAATTTCAGAGATAGTGAACGACGTTAATGGCTGACTTAGGACATCCTCGTCCGGTAGGGACAGTCATGAGCCACAGGTGACACCAGACCGTCATCCAGCTATTGATGGCAAAACTATAACTAAACTAAATAAATTTAGAGTAGGAACATGGAATGTTAGGACATTAAACGAGCTAGGAAAGTTAAAAAGTGTTCTAAGAGAAATGGAAAGCATGAAAATTAATATACTAGACATAAGTGAGATGAGATGGGAGGGATCTGGCAAAATTATAACCGACAAACACACAATAATTTATTCTGGAGGGGATACCGTGAAAAAGGTGAAGGAATAATATTTGATGAAAAAAAAAGCCAAATCAATTAATGGATATTGTAACAGAGTAGCCTGTTATAGGGGTTGTATGGCATTGAGGGGCTAGCTGGTGCGCAACGTAAGGATTTATTAGTGAGCAGTGCACGGGTGAGCACCGTGGTTAGAGGTAGCTATGGGGGTGTCGTGGGATGACGACAGGTGAGTTACAGAAGAGAAGCCGTTGGACCATCAGCTAGATAGGCCGTATGAATTGGGTTCCATCTGGAGCGCTTTAATTTGAGCAGGCTTAAGTTTTTAAGTTTAGGTCTTTGGTATGTCAACAACTTTATACTACCTTGCCCTTTTTGATATGGAGAACAACCAATAAACGACGGAACTTGAAGGCTGCAGACTTGTGTTACATGTATCTATACGACACGGCTAACCTTGCCCCCCCCCCCTACTCTGCTATAATACTGGTGTATCTCAGATAGAGTTATAATGGTAAAAATCAAAGCCAAACCAATCGAAATTAATATTATACAAGTATATGCACCAACAACAAGCAGTAGTGGTGAAGAAATACAACACTTTAATGATGAAGTAGAAATGGCGATAGCTCAAATTAGATCACAAGAAATAAAAATAATACTGGTAGATTTTAATGCAAAAATAGGAAAAGGAAAAATAGAGGATATAGAGGGGAATTATGGTTTAGGTACAAGAAATGAAAGAGGAGAGAAATTAATAGAATGGGCGGTACTTTTGCTTTCTTTCACCCCAAACAAAAGGGAATCCCAGGGTATGACGTCACATCCAGGGGCAGGGGCGTCACTGGGGGGGGGGGGGGTGCGGGGGTGCGGGCCGCACCGGGTGACACCATCAAGGGGTGACACCAAAATAAAAAAAATTGCAAATTTGACAAAGCAGACATAGCAAAATAACAAAAATTTAACTTTGTCCGAGTTTGTCGAAGTTCTTTATTTATGTTTTACCTGAAGTATTGAAGTTATATTGTTCAATTTGTTTTCTTTCTTATGTCCTTATTAACTTTGTGACTTATTTTACAAACATTACTATATGCGATTATATATGGTACAGGAACACTCGGAAGAAGACCATGGTGAAAGTCTAGAGGGGTGACACCAAGAGTTTACCGCACTGGGTGACACCAACCCCAGTGACGCCACTGTCCAGGGGTTCCCTGTGTTGCGTCGAACATCCAGGGGTTTCCGTGTGTTGCGCCGTAGCTCGGTGCGCAATTCTATGCGGCGGTGGTGCGCTATTCTTGCGGTGGTGGCCAGAATCCAACAATGTCCGCAAGAATGGTGGTTGAACACATCTAGACCAGCGCATTTAGTCTGTCGGCGCCACATGAATTCGCACATGTAGGACTCTAGTAGATGCCTGCGTGTTCCATTCTGCCTCTTGTTTCTCTCCTTGGCCGTTCTCCACATGCGCTCGATACATTGAGTATGTGCACCGGTGGTAGGGTCCACAAAGTTGTAGGAGTGGTTGACTGTGAGATGCGTCAATTCGGGAATACTTCCAATTCCGTTGTACGCACGCCAGAGGTCGGAGACTACAGTTGTGCCAGGCCGAATGTGTGTCCTGATCAGCGGCAGAAGCGTTGCTGCTGTTCTGTCTGGAACACAGAACATGAAGCAGCCGACATGATGAATGTCGTCGGCATCTCCATCTGTCCTGACGCTCAGTCAGCGATAGCACCATGACATGATTATGAGAACAGCGTCTTGCAGAATGTAAGATGCCATGATGCTGCTGCAGAAAAGCCACGCTACTCTGCTTGTCGTGGACAGCTGCTGCCAGTTCCAGAAAACTCATGATGAGACAGACACTCACACAGAAACGGTTGCCACAGCCAAAGAAACAACACTGTGGTGTGGGGCAATTGAAACGCACTGACACGCACTCCAGCCGAACACAGAGGAGATCACCGTCGGCGCTAAATATAGCTGGTGACTCTAAATATAGCTCGCAAAGTTTATTTGGGGTGAAAGAAAGCAAAAGTACCGAATGGGCAAATATTAATGAATTGATAATTGGAAACACATGGTTTAAACACCATAAAAGACGACTATATACATGGAAAAGCCCTGATATGAAAATACGCAACCAAATTGACTACATACTTATTAATAAAAGATTTAAGGATTTTTTTTTTTTTTTTTTTTTTTTTTTTTTTTTTTTTTTCTTTTTTTTTCCGCGTTTCCATCCTGTTTCAGGATATTGCGGTCAACACCAGCATCTTTCAGCTGTATGTTGATTCCTAGGCTAGATTACGCTCATCAGCACGCCACGACTTTCTGAGCGACCGGCTCCATACTCTCATAAGTCACTTTTGCGATTCGAACCACTGCTAATTCTCTTCGCGTCACGTGACGAGAGTATTCGGGGTTAGCGGAGAAAGCTGCTAACTCCTCGGCCACGGAGCCGGATAAAAGATTTAAGGATGCGTTAATTAATGTAAAGACAATGCCTGGTGCTGACTGTAATAGTGATCATGTACCACTATGTGGACAAATAAAAGTAAGTTTAAAGAGAGGGGGGGGGGGGGAATTGTTAAGAACTTGAGACTTAATAAAGAGGTTCTGAAAGTAGATAAAGAAATTCAAGAACAATACAGAGTGACTGAAAAATAGGTACAATGCGATAGCTAAAATACAGAGTATAAATGAACAATGGGAAATGTTAAGGGACTCCATTCATCAAACTAGCAAAGAAATATTACCGGAGAGAAGTCAAAAAGCTAAGACAAAATGGATGAATGAAGACATCTTAATGCTGATGGACAAAAGGAAACAGAATAAAAGTGACAATCAAGAGTATGCTAAGATAAATAAAGAAATAAGAGATAAATGTGTGAAGGCAAAAGAAAGTTGGTTAAACGAGGAATGCAAAAAAAAATGAATTAAATTCCATTAAAGATCAAAAAAGTATTCACAGACAAATCAGTGAGCTCAGAGGAAGAAAAATAAGATTAAATACAGGGTGTTTGAAATCAAAAACAGGAAAGATATTATTGGAGGAAGGTGCTATAATGAAGAGGTGGAATTAGTATATAAGAGAATTATATAATGGAGAAAGGGAAGAATTAACAGAAGGAAGTAACTTAGAAGGCCCACCTATTCTAAAAGAAGAGTCGCTGACGCTATGAAACATATGAAGAAAGGAAGAACAGCTGGGCCAGATGAAATCACAGTAGAAGTATTGGGAGAATTTGGGGTAGATATATTAACCAAAATGTTGAATGATATTTACAACAGTGGATATTTACCGAGCGATATGCTGAAATCTGTATTTATAGCAATACCAAAGAGACCAGGAGCAATTGAATGCGAAGATTTTCGTACAATTAACCTCATAAACCATGTCACTAAGCTTCTACTCAGAATTATAATGAGAAGAACAAGACAGAATATATATATATATATATATATATATATATATATATATATATATATATATCCATCCATTGGCACCTTGCCGTCTTGACAGACTATAGTTTGTGCTTTAAAAAGGCATAATAACTTTTAACTATGGCGGTAGCGAGTGTGACTGATAAGGCCAATTTGCGCTGTAAATGTCCGTTCACAGTGGGTGCATGTGAACACGTGGTCATTTCCACCATCATGCACCATCTTACGTCTCAAACGCTTGGTGTGTGACTTTTCTGCAATAATTTTCTCCTTTGACTTTATTCCATTTCTGATATTTGCCCTCCATGCAACACGTTCAGCGGCGACTTGCTCCCAATGTGCATTATCAATGCCTGTATCAATCATGTCCCGCTTACACACATCTTTGTATCGTAGTAGAGGCCGACCCTGAGATCTCTTACCCATCTGTAATTCACCAAAAAAGATATCCTTTGGTATTCTACCATCATCCATCCTCCTAAGATGTCCTATCCATCTAAGTCTACGAAGACTGAGCATGGAATAAACTGTCACACAACCTGATCTTTCCAATACTTCAGTATTTGTGATTTTGTCTTGCCACTTAATACCAAGAATTCTTCGCAGGCACCGCATATGAAAGCTGTTTAAATTGTTCTCTTGGTGTGAGTAAGTTGTCCAGGTTTCACTGCCATAGAGAAGAGTACTAAGGACACAGGCTTGATAGACAAGGACTTTTGTTTTGGCAGTAAGCTTCCTGTTCTCCCAGACTCTTTTTCTTAACCTGTTCATTGTTGTTGCTGCCTTACCAATCCGGATGTTGATTTCCTGATCTAGGGATAATTTGCTATTTACCACTGATCCTAGATATGTAAAATGGTCTACTATCTCTAGTTCGGCGTCGTCAATAAAGATTGATGGTACCTCATGTGCACCTTGTGACATAATCTGTGTCTTCTTTTTGCTAATTGTTAAACCAAATTCAGAACAAGCATTGGAGAATGCAGATAGTAGACATTGCAATTCTTCCTCAGAGTGGGTCGTAACTGCAGCATCATCTGCAAAAAGCAACTCTCTGATCAGTACCCTCCTAATTTTGGTCTTAGCCTTCAATCTCTGAGCATTGTAGAGGCCGCCATCTGAGCGTGAGTGAATGTATATACCACCATCCTGATCACGAAATGCATATTTCAGTAGAAGTGAAAAGTATATTCCAAAGAGGGTGGGAGCTAGTACACAACCTTGCTTAACTCCACTCTTGATTTCAAATTCTTCAGAAGTTGCACCATCAAACTTGATTATACCCTTCATGCCTGTGTGGAACGATTCCACAATGGACAGAAGAGTTGGTGGGCAGCCAATCTTCTTTAGTGCCTTGAACAGACCCTCACGACTAACCAAATCAAATGCCTTTGTGAGGTCGATGAAGGCAATAAACAGTGGTTGATTCTGTTCACGGCATTTTTCTTGCATTTGTCGCAATGAGAATATCATATCAGTGGTAGACCGGTTCTGTCGAAAGCCACACTGTGATTCGGGGTAGACTTGATCTCCTAGGACTTGAAGTCTGCGCAGAACAATTCTGGCAAATACTTTTCCAACAATACACAGAAGTGAGATACCCCTATAGTTGTTGCAGTCGCTCCGATCGCCCTTGTTCTTGTACAGTGTTATGATGCTTGAATCTTTGAAATCCTGTGGGACTTGTCCTTCACGCCAGCATAGCTCTATTAGCTGGTGGATCTGTATAGTGAGTGTGTCTTGCCCACTCCTGATAACCTCTATTGGAATCCCATCCTTACCTGGAGCCTTGCCAGATGCAAGTTCATTTATAGCACACTTAACTTCTGTTATGGTGGGAAGTGTGTCCAGGTGGTCAAGAGTTGGTAGAGCCTCTATGGCGTTGAGGGCATCATCCGCTAGTTTGGTCTCACTTGAGTAAAGCTCCAAATAGTGCTCTACCCATCTGTCCATCTGCTGTTTCTTATCAGTGATGACTTCTCCAGTCAAGGTTTTCAATGGTGCACTTCTTTTGATCACTGGACCACAAGCTTTCTTTATTCCTTCATACATGCTTCTTATGTCTCCCTTATCACTTGCGATTTGAATGGACTCACATAACTTGATCCAATAATCATTTGCACACTGCCTGGCAGCCTTTTGCACATCCTTCCTAGCTTGCCTTAGCTCACTCAGAGTGTTACGCGTTGGTCTTTCCTTGTTTTTTAAGAGAGCTTTCTTCTTCTTATCAATCAGGGGCTGCAGAGTCTCGCTGTTGGCCGCAAACCAGTCCTGCCTCTTATGATCCACAGTGCCGTAAACCCCTACGGCAGTTTTATAAAGAGTTTCCTTAATTTGACCCCACTTTTCATTTACTGTACAATTTTCTGGTGTATCAGTGAAAGCATCTTCAAGTTGCTGTTGAAACTGAAAGCACTTTTCAGGATCATGAGTGTTAATAATATTAATCCTGTGGCTAGATTTGTGTTTAGCTGTGTAGATTCTCTTTGGTCTCAGTCTAACCCTTGCAACAACCAAAGAATGATCCGTATCACAGTCAGCACTGTGGTAACTACGAGTCAATGATATATGGTTCAGATGTTGTCTCCGTGTGATGATGAAGTCCAGCTGGTGCCAATGGCCGGATCTTGGATGTTTCCATGTGACCTTATGCATCTCTTTTGTTTTAAAAAAAGAGTTTGTAATACATAGGTCATTACTGGTGCAATGCTCCAGCAGCCTTTGCCCATTTTCATTCATGCGACCGATGTTGTATTTTCCAAGGGACACTGGCCATGAACTCGAGTCCTTGCCCACACGAGCATTGAAATCACCGAGCATATAAATGTAGTCAGATTTTGGAACTGCCTTGATCACGGAGTCTAACTCCTCATAGAACAAATCCTTCACATCATCAGAGGAATCGAGTGTCGGTGCATATGCAGTAATAATGGTGGCAAACCCAAAAGAGGTTGCCAAGCGCAGGGATAATAGTCTTTCATTTCCTCCTGCTGGAATTTCAATCATTCCCAGTAGCGAATTCTTCACTGCAAAGCCCACACCGTGTTGCCTTTTTTCTGCCTGCCCTCTACCCTTCCAGAAAAAGGTGTAGTTGTTTTCCCTGAGTGACCCTTCCTCAGCGAGGCGAGTCTCCTGCAGGCCAGCAATATCAATGTTAAGACGATTGAGTTCGGCATCAATCACAGCCGTTTTTCTCACATCGTCAATATTGGTCAAGTCAGTGGAAAATCCTGGACACATGGTTCTCACGTTCCAGGTTGCAAGCCGTAGCTTGAGGTTTCTATTTTTATTTTTGTTTGTACCTGGTGCATTGGTTTTACAGCCTGCGATTCAGATTTTGTCCTAGCCCCAAGCACCCATTGAAGCAGGCAGGCTGTGGCGGATCAGCACCCAATTGGCTGGGGGCTGCCCAGCTTGAGGCGGGCGGTAGCTGATCAGTGACACCTATAGGTGTCTCCCACCGTCAGAGGCAACGCGTGGCGCCCCATGTCTACGCCAACTGACAAGGACTTATAACCCGTAACAGTTGCCTCTCGCTTTGATTCCGAGACCAGTTAAGACCAGGGATGGAGTTATTGCCTCTCCATAGCACAAAGCCTGGGCTAAAATATAGAGATCATGTGTTGCCCATGCAGCATGATCCCTCTCTCGGCCCGCCTAGTTCACTCCAGAGGAAAGGTAACACCCCTACATCTGGAACAAGACAAGCTGCAGAAGCTGCCGGATCAGCAAAGCAATGCTCTAACTGTCCGCCTGTCGGAGCTTCGATCCTAGACCAGTCGCCAACCAAGGCTTAGGGCCTGGTCTGCCCTGCCATGACAATTTTGTCTTTAGCTTGCATTTCCTTGCACCAGGGTAAGGCTTGTACCCTCCCAATTGCGCTCTTCCGCCCGAAGCCGTTGGCACAATGTGGGGTGTCGGGTTTGGTAAGCGCCGCCCAACGTTCGGCGCTAACAGAGACCAGGTAGTACCGTCTACTGTTATACATATATATATATATATATATAATATATATATATATATATATATATATATATATAACGAACACTAATAGAAAGGCCAATAGAGAAACAGAGAGACATACATTTATGCTTCATAGATTATATACTAAGGCATTTGATAAAGTAAAATATGGTGAGCTGATTAAAATGTTGGAAGATATTAACATTGATGGGAAAGATTTAAGAATAATAAAGAATATATACTGGAACCAAGTAGCAGTAATTAAAATGGGAAATAAAGAGGGTAGTTACGAACAGATAAAACTAGGAGTACGACAGGGATGTGTCTTGTCACCCGATCTCTTCTCCCTATACAGCGAAGTAATAATGAGAGAGATCAAAGAGAAGCCAGGAATACTAATCGGAGGATATAATATAAACAATATACGCTATGCAGATGACACAGTATTGGTGGCGGATAATGCAACAGACCTACAACAATTGTTGGACATTGTAGTAACACAGAGTGCACAGAAAGGACTCTCCTTGAATATCAAGAAAACAGTAACAATGGTGATGTAAAAGAAAATGGGGACACCAAATGTGACATAGAAATAGAAGGGGAATCTCTCAACCAAGTGGATAATTTTAAATACCTAGGGGTACTCGCACTTATAACATCAGATGGAAGATGTACAACAGAGATTAAGAGCAGAATAGGGCAGGCAAAAGCCGCATTTCAGAAAATGAAGAGTATCTTATGCAATAAGTCGCTATCAATGAATGTAAGAAAGAGAGTTCTAAAATGCTATATAGAACCAGTTTTGCTGTATGGCAGCGAATCTTGGAATGTAAATGAACAAATTAGGAAGAACTTAGAAGCAACAGAGATGTGGTTTTTAAGACGAATGTTGCGAATTCCTTGGACTGCCAGAGTAACTAACAACGATTGCCTGAAAGAGGCTAATGAAACTAGAACACTATATACAACAATAAGAAAGAGACAAACAGCTTTCTTTGGTCATGTGATGAGAAGAGAGACATTGGAGAACATAGTGACAACTGGAAAGATCGAGGGGAAGAGAGGCAGAGGCAGACCAAGAGAAATGATGCTGGACGGATTGAGACGGTGGCATGGAGGAATATCATCAGCAGAGTTGATCCAGAACACCAAATACCGAGATCTGACGAGAGCCATGAACG
This sequence comes from Cepaea nemoralis, assembly GCA_014155875.1. Taxonomy (NCBI): domain Eukaryota; kingdom Metazoa; phylum Mollusca; class Gastropoda; order Stylommatophora; family Helicidae; genus Cepaea; species Cepaea nemoralis. The sequence goes on from JACEFZ010014444.1 coordinate 21,935, forward strand.
CCTATGCCAGCTGACAGGGCACTTGATGATGATGAACATATGGGACTAATTTTAAACATGTAAGTCGATACACTTATCTTGAAACAGTCAAAACATATGATGGGATGTGCAATTTAGATATTGAAACAAGAATCACCATGGAAACAGTAATCTTTTTTTTTTGTTAATTGTGTTGCGTATCCCTTACGGGACGTTGCAGTCAACACCAGCATTTTCAGCTGTTGTTGATGTACTAGGCAAGTGTTACGTTCAGTAGTTTGCCATTGCTTTCTGAACGACCGGCCCCTATACCTTTTTCGAAAAAAACCAGCACTACCGTGTTTCGAACCCGGAGTGAAGAAAAGAGTATTGAAGTGCATTATAGAACGTACATTATTGTATGCAGGTGAAACATGGACAAAAAGCGGATAAGCGGAGAAACATCCAGAAGCAGCGGATACATGGTATGTGAGGATAATGGAAAACGAAATTGCCATGAATGAACAGAAAAATGAACGAGTTTGTTATTGAAGAAACAAATTAACCCCATAAATTGATTAGAAACATTAGACGTAGGAAGTCGAGATGTTTTTGAGACTGTTATGAGGAAAGGTGAAAACAACTTGCATACTTGATGGGAAAGGCGCTTGGGGAAAACAAGGATATAAATTGCAGAGTGGTTTTGTCACATGCAATGAATAATCGTATTCCAAAACTGATGATAGTGTGAGGTGGCGAACCATGGCCGCCAGCGCAAACTTGCATGTCTTTTGCAGGGCGCTGCAAGTAAACCCTAGGCTGATTTTTCTAATGCAGTTTTATGTTCATTAGTTTGCCACTGTTTTCTGGACGAGAAGTCAACGCGTAAGTCCAAATGTAATGTAGACGTATAAGATAAACGAAATCCCCGGATGTTGCAACTTTGAAAAAACTCGGCGACCATCTTCTCCTAGCTCATGGCCGCCGGAGTACTTCCTGTTCATGGCGGCTGGATATACTTCCTGTTCATGGCGGCGGGTAGACTTCCTGTTCATGACTGCTTGTCGACTTCTTATCTTCTGGAAATGTGAAGGAAATTATCTGGCTATAGCCTCGATCTAGGTTTGTCACGTTTTCAATTTACATGACGTTGAATAGTGTTTAATGTCGGGTATGTTTACGCAATCATTCTTACTGGGCTTTCAGTGGAATATTGTCGTTTGTGTAGTGGCGTGCAAAGGGGGTGCTGGGTTGCGACGGCCCCGGGTATCCAGCCGAGAGGGAGCAGCACAGTGCAGTAGGAGGGGAGGAGAAATGAATTAGAGAAAGAATAATTTAGGGGCATCCAATCAAGGGGTTGGCCCCGGGCATCAAAGAACCTCTGCACGCCACTGCGTTTGTGAATGTGAGTATCATTGTGCTTTTGGTTGATGTGAGCTGACATTTTTCTATAGCTGGGCGTAATAAGTGGCTTTGCTGTCTGGTTGATGTGAGTTGAATTTTTTCTGTAGCTTGGCTCAATAAGTGGCTTTGCTGTCGGGTTGATGTGAGCTGTCGTTTTTCTGTAGCTGGGCGCAATAAGTAGCTTTGCTGTCTGGTTGATCTGAGTTGAATTTTTTTCTGTAGCTTGGCGCAATAAGTGGCTTTGCTGTCTTGTTGATGTGAGCTGACGTTTTTATGTAGCTGGGCACAATAAGTGGCTTTGCTGTCTGATTGATGTGAGTTGAAGCTTTTCTGTAGCTTGGCATAATAAGTGGCTTTACTGTCTGGTTGATGTGAGTTGCAGTTTTTCTGTAGCTTGGCGTAATAAGTGGCTTTGCTGTCTTGTTGATGTGAGCTGACGTTTTTCTGTAGCTGGGCGCAATAAGTGGCTTCGCTATCTTGTTGATGTGAGGTGACGTTTTTCTGTAGGTGGGCGCAATAAGTGGCTTCACTATCTTGTTGATGTGAGCTGACGTTTTTCTGTAGCTGGGCGCAATAAGTGGCTTCACTATCTTGTTGATGTGAGCTGACGTTTTTCTGTAGCTGGGCGCAATAAGTGGCTTCGCTATCTTGTTGATGTGAGCTGCCGTTTTTCTGTAGCTGGGCGCAATAAGTGGCTTCACTATCTTGTTGATGTGAGCTGACGTTTTTCTGTAGGTGGGCGCAATAAGTGGCTTCGCTATCTTGTTGATGTGAGGTGAAAGTTTTTCTGTAGCTTGGCGTAATAAGTGGCTTTGGTGTCGGGCTAATGTGAATTAAAGTTGTTGGTAGCTTGGTGCTACATTTTTTTTTTTTTGGGGGGGGGGGGGGGTGGTTTCTGTGAGTTAAAATTGTAGGTGCATGGTGTAATAGTAGATGGTTTTTGTTTCCTGTTAGCTAAAGTTTTTGTTAGCTTGGTGTAACATTGTTAACACGTGTCAAGGCCATAACAAGTAAAGAGATGAAAGAGATATAATTTACAGGACGTCGCAGTCAATCCCAGCATTTTTTTTGGGGGGGGGGCTGTTTGTGATTTCTTGGCAAGTTTGCTTTCAGTAGTTTGCCATTGCTTTCTTAACGACCGGCACCTATACCTTTGTATGGGAAGCCAACGCCGAATCATCCGCTGGTGTATTTCGAACGGCGCTCCCAGGGAGCGGGTTCGTCCGGGTCATGACTCCCAGCCGTTTTTCTCCTGTCGTGCGTAGACACCTTCCAGACGTTTGTGATGGTGCATTTCCCATATCGATATCGCTAAGTGTGTTTGCCCAGCCTCGGAGTGCCAACACTGGGCACCCGGTGCATACCAGCTGAAGTCGGATCGGTCGCCAGGAAGACGTCAATATTCCAGCTTCCTCTGCAAGCCTCCACATTATCATGATCATCGACCTGCGCCGTTCAAATGAAAACAGAAGAAGATAAAAATTAAGAAAGAAAATAATGTTGCTTTTAAGGACTTCATGATTTCTGCGTGATGACAACTGACGTGTCGGAATAATTTGAGTGACATTTACAAATTGCGCCCTGTAAGGCAGATTAAATGTCTTGATTTTTCTGGGTTTCATATCTCATAGAGATGGCAGGCAGCGGCGCCAAACTTCATCCGTGCTTTGAACGCTTTCTGGGACAATTATCATCTTAATAGAGATGCGTATTATGCCAACGTGGTCTTGGACTAGAGCGGGAGTGAAGACATGTCCATCTGATGCCTCTGACTGTGTTCCTCTCCGCCTGTCTGTCTGTCTCACCGGCCCTCGTCTCTGTCCTGCAAGATGAATTTTGTTAACTGCCGTCCAGTAACAATTAGAATTCGAATAACACTGTCACAGAATTCTGATATCCTGAATAACTTGCCGTGTTACTGCGCATCATTTCATGGCATACGTATCTCCCTCTTTAGCTCTCTCTCCCTCTCTCTCTCTCTCTCTCTTCTCTCTCTCGCTCTCTCCGTCCGACCATCCGTCTGCCTGTCTGTCTGTCTGTCTGTCTGTCTGTCTGTCCGTCCGTCCGTCCGTCCGTCCGTCCGTCCGTCCATCCCTCCATCCGTCCGTCCGTCCGTCCAGCCGCCCGCCCGTCCGTCCGTCTGTCCATCTATATCTGTCTCTTTCTCTGTGCCTCTTTCTCTGCTTGTCTCACTGTGTTGGTGTCTGTTTGTCTATGTGTCTCTCTTTCTGACTGTCTCTTTCTCTACGCCTGCCTCTTTATCTCTCTCTCTCTCTCTCTCTCTCTCTCTCTCTCTCTCTCTCTCTCTTTCTCCTTCTGCCTGTTTCTTTCTGTCTATCTCTGTCTGCCTATATGTCTTTCTGAGTGACTGTCCTTGTCTCTTTTTTTGTCTCATCTGTGAGTGGGCATGGGGAGATGGGAGATTATGTGGGTGAGTTCGGAATTTGTGTGTGGGTAGGTGCAGGATATGTGAGTTGACGGGGAGATGTGTGTGTGCGCGGGGGATGTGTAGCTGAGGAATGTGTGTTTGACTGGGTGATTGGAGGTGTGTGGGTGGAGGAGGATATGTGGGTGAGTGATTGTTAGTGGGTAATGGGACGGGTAGAGGATATGTGAGTGGGTGGGGAGATGTGTGTAGGTGGGTGGATGTGTGTGGGTGGGGGATGTGTGGGTTGGGGAATGTATGTGTGCTTGGGGTGTGGGTGGATGGGATGTGTGGTGGGTGAGAGGTGTGTGTGTGTGGGGACATGTGTAGGTGTAGGGATGTGATGAATGGGTGGAGGAATGTATGTGTGTGTGTGGGTTATGTGTGTGGTTGGGTGGAGGAGTTGGAGTGAATGGGGGATGTGTGGGTGGGTGGGTAATGTGTCACATAACATAGTAATATGCATTGTTTATGTTTACAAAATTCATGTGACAATGTTTTTTCCTATGCACTTGATGAAGGAAGAGTGATTGGAAGGGCCGAATGTAAGACGGGCCTGCGTGCCCAATTTGTTACCCTTTGAAAATAAAGTCTGTTCGTTCCTTCGTTCTTTATCTGTCTCTCCCAATTTCGGTCTGTTTCTCACTATGGCTGTCTGTCTCTCTCTCTCTGCATGTCTGTCTCTGTGTGTTCGTGATCTCTGTCTGTCTGTATGTCTGCCTGCCTGCCCCCCTCTCTCTCTCTCTCTCTCTCTCTCTCTCTCTCTCTCTCTCTCTCTCTCTCTTCCTCTCACGCTCCTCCCACCAAGTCTCCAATGGTAAACTGCAGCGTGCCTAACCAAATCCCAAGCGTTTTCTAATGAATTTTCTGATCGTTTTCACTTAAAAACAATGCCATATAATCATATCTATATCAACGTAAAGCCAGTAACAAGCCTCAGACTTCAACAATACAATAGCACCGCTCGTTTCCATCCATTTGCTTTGGATACAAACTACGAACCGCTGGGTCGGGGGGTGAGTTTACTAACCACTACACAACGGCACTATTGTCTACAAATTTATTTATGATCCTTTCTGTCTTTTATGAACATAGATTGTCACGGTAACTTGTTACTTTGCCCTACTATTATTTATTAATTATTACGGTACCTGCATCTACCAAAAGAGTATTTCCCCTAATCTACAAAATCAGTGTTATTGTCGAAGTCCTTCTGTCTGCAGGCATCTTGCCATCTTGACAGACAATAGTTTGTTACAATGTTCTTCAAATACAGCATAATAACCTCTGCATAGCACAAGGCCTGGCGTGAATTGTAGAGACCATGTGTTGCCCATGCAGCATGATCCCTCTCTTGACCTGTCTAGTTAACTCCAGAGTAAAGATAACATCAATGCTCTAACTGTCCGCCATTCGGAGCTTCGATCCTAGACCAGTTGCCGACCAAGACTTAAGGCCTAGTCTGCCTTGTCATGACATTTAGTCTTTAGGTTGAATTTTCTCGCAAGAGCATATAGGAGATGGACTCCTTGTGGTCAGATTAGTGTCTTAAACCTGCGACTGGCCTTGCAGGCCGGCAGGAGATCTTCATACTGCTCGTAGAAAAACTAAGAAGTATAAACGACAATGCCAAACCTGGACAATGACAGAAAAAGAGAAAAGAAAAATCACAACAGAAATGAGGTACCTGAGAAGAATACCCAACGTATGAAGAAGAGATAAGATCAGAAATGGAGAAATCAGGACTAAAGTGGGGGTTAAAGCAGCACTAGATTTTATTAGAAAGCAGCAAGTCAAATGGTTTGGCCATGCAAGTAGGTTACCAGTCAACAGCATACCACAACAAGCAATAATGTACAGACCAGATGGAAACAGCGGAAGAGGCCGACCACGTAAACGATGGACGGAGGGAATAGCAGAGTCCATGGAAATAGCGATATATGAAGCCCATAATCGGGCACTCTCACGATGTTTATACTTCACCTCGACACCGCAAGGTACAAGAGGAACATGATGAGATGAGATGAGATGAGAAGGCTTGTATTCCTTCTGTCTGGGCAGTAGATTCCTTCTAGATTATGTTAAAGATATTATGGACTAACAACATCACCCTTGGTCAAAATTCAGCCCAGCAGTATGCGTGTACAACTATGGTTCACGGCAGAAATAGGTGCTGAAGATCTATCACCATCAACCTTGATTATCAATGTGGCACAGGATGATGATAAACTTTTAATAATTCATAATCATCATCATGTAGCATGTTCTGTTATTTGACATTTCAGCTGAACAAAAAACTGATTGAGGCAGTCAACATTGGGGGAACAGAGACCGTTCTTAAAGGTACAGTTTCATGTTGTAGCTAATTTTTCATTCAGATTTCCATGGTCAACTAACAACGATTACCTTGAAAGAGGCCAAAGAAAGCAAAACAGTATGTGCAACTGTAAGCAAGAGACAAGCAGTGGTATTTGGTCAAATAGTGTTAACAGATTCTGTGCCAAACAAAATGTAGGTTGGACCTTAAGAAAAATGGATGGCAGAACATATGAAGTATGGGAGTGTCACAGTTATGAATTAAAAGTTGTTAATATGGTAGCAGACATATTATATTATAATACAGTGACAGCATTTTGGCGATATTTAAGCCCATGGCAGTTACGGGAAGTCGCTTAAGACGATTAATCATCCCATGGCAGTGAATCAGTTAAGAGAAGAATGTGAGAACATCATGGCGACATGAACGATCAGCGGTAGCGGAAGCAGAATCAGACCGAGAGATATGATGCTGGGTAGTCCAGGACGACATGGGAGGATGTGATCAACATAATTTATTCAATACACCAAGGACGGAGATCTGTGAAGGGACTTGAACGCCTTGCCATTTCACACGGCACATAGTAGTGATACTGATTTCTGTGGTCAGTTAACTGGTGTCCTGCACACTTACATCGTTCATAAATACAAAGTTAGTTGCATATCCTTTACAGGACGTCTTAATCAACCCCAGCCTTGTTTGACTGTTTACGTTTAGTGGTTTGCCATGGCTCTCTGAACGACCAGCACTGATACCATTGTATGAAAACCAATGCTGGGAGGTCTGCTTCCAAATCTCTTGTAGCTGTGTTTTGAACACGGTCTGCGGGATTATGAATTGCGTCTGTAACGCCTTCGCCACAGAGCCAGCTCATAAATAACCATACATATATTGCATGGCGCCTATATAACTAGAGGAAACCAACAAGGATGAGAGGACACACTACACAGCACACAAATTGAAAGCTATAGTTACCGACCAGGATTCAAACCTGTCACCTCCTAATGACGACAGCATCTTGCTGCAGGAACAAATATACTTTGAAGCATGACTAACTAGACACCCCTGAAAAATATGTCTTCATTAGCCAGATCTGTTATCCACATGATCCCACACCTATGGAATATGGACATAATTCTTATCTAACCAATCTGTGAGAGCCAAGCAATACATGTGTGTTTATTTATGGACTATCTTAGTGGCCTCGAAGGATCAATCAATTGATATTTATGTGTAACACCTCTAAAGCGTAAACTGGAGGAGGTCACTTGGGCAGTAGTAATTGATCAAATGTAGATCTGCATTGTCTGTCTTGAATTTAAGGAATTTACTCTGCCCCTTCCACATACACTTTAGTTCGGGAAGCAGTGATCTTATTCTGTCATACAGTCGGTATTCAACCATACACGTGTCCAGTCTATAACAAGGAAACAGATGACAACGTTTACACATATATATATATATATATATATATATATATATATATATATATATATATATATATATATATATATATATATATATATATATATATATATATATATATATATATATTCATGTAGGGGTTTTCATGTGCATTGATGTGTATTGGTGTGTGTGACTTGTGTGCTGACGAAGTCTTTAGCCACAAAGTCCATGTTGTTACTTGTGGTCGTTGTTATGGGGGATTCATTCTTCTTCTTCTTCTGCGTCCATCCGGAGTTTTTTTTTCGGATGTGATTGCGTTGTGCCTATTTACAGCAGAGCTGCGTTCTTGCGCCGTTAGGCCGACACATCCGACTTCTGCGGGCATTTGTTGACCAGGTTAACCTTCCCGGGGGGGGGGGGGAATTCATTCAATATCGACGACATCAACAGCAGGCCTGATTAAAGCCCCCATTCTTGTGCTAGTTGACTATGGAGATAGAAACGTCCGTCTGTACTTCTGTGTGTTTTCCCGTCGTCGAGCTTCTCAGTTATCAATATCAATGACATATTCAGAACACTTAATAGTGGTATAATTAGAAGTTAGCTTGGCTGTATGGAAAAGATCGCTCGCTCTTAAACTTCTGGCGTGTTGATGCCGAGGAAGCGGGTTTATTCCCTACCTGGTAAGTTTGACTAAAATGTTGACTTCTCGTCCTTGATTTGGGGACCTAAATTACAAGTACTTCAGAAGCCGGAGTGAGTTCACCTGATGACGAGAGACTCTATGCTTGTGGGTTAGCTTTCCATCTCACCAGTGTCCCTCGCCATCAGGCGAACCTACTCCAGCTTCAAAGACACATAATTCGTTGAAATCAGTGTAGTTGTCTCCCTAAGCTTGGCGTGAGTGATTCTGTAATACCATTGTAATCCTTCGATTATTCACGGGAACTCATTAACGAATGTGTGTAGTTTATGTATATGAGGGAGCTGCAAATGGAAACCGTAACAGTGTGATAACAATTACAGTAACCATGTCAGGTATTGTAACCTGTCAATGTTGTTACGGATTTTAGCAGTGTGAAGCATATAACATCACGGTGCAAACGAACATGATGACGTTTTAAGGACATTTTAAAGATGGGCGCCCCACTTTTGACATGCACCAAAGAGGAGCAGCGTTCTGTTATCCGTTCTTTGCGAACAGAAAACCCTAACCTGCACAGTACTCGGTGACTGAACTAACCGGACAGCCTTTTTCCTCAGGCTCAAGACCCTCCTTCCCACCACCATCCTACAACGGCAAGTTACTATAGGTAGTAATGACAGTTTTTTTGTGTGTAATCTTTTAGTTTCTATCAAAACTACTGGAAGTTTCTTTTTTTTTTTATGTCCATGACTTACGAGCTTTGCCATGAACTGACATTCCGGTCATTCTTTCAGCCTGTTTGGATAATGACATCACGACGGTTGGTGTACACAAGCACATACAATGTCATCTTCGGGGGTCAAGAGATCAAGGACGGAAATGAAAGCTTGCCATATCTGACCGATGACAAGGTGAGCCTCAGTGTTTCCCTTACTGTCTGTCACTAAAACAAGTTGGTGACATAGTGGCCATCAAGTGGCCTACCGATATAACGGCCTGTGTTGTTGTTATTGATACTGTTGTTGACTCTTGTTTTACGTCAACAATTGAGTGTTGGTGGTGACTTGATCTCATCCCTGTAGGCAAGCAGTCCGCACATCACCATGTAGATGTTGGTGCCAATAGTCTGCTATCATCCTGGGGAATTGCCAGGATTCTCTTGCAGCCTTACAGTTTGCAAAATGTGTAGTATCACCATGTAGATGTTGGTGCTGATAGATTGCTATCATCCTGGGGAATAGCCAGGATTCTCTTGCAAAGTTTGTAGTCTTTCACAGGCTTAATCACAGTGGAGACTATACGTGCTCCACCCTTTGTTAATCAGGATTGTGTATGCCAGGTTGTCCTCCAGGGAGGTGAAGCGAGGTCTTAGTCTGTATTAACAGAAAACCTGGCACCTTAGGGCTTCTGCTTGTGGCAAACACACAACATCCACTGCATAGTGAAATTATGGAGGTGAAAGGCAGCAGGTTAAAAAAAGAGGACGGTCGTGGATGGGTCAAGCTGAAGACATTCTTCAACAGGTGTGTTCACTTGAGGACTTAGAACCTGGCGAGGAATGGGTACAAGTGCCAACAGATTTCTGCACATCCTTTTCAGTTTGCATCCAACTAGACAGAAAATGCAGACAAGAAAACCCGGCAGCTGTGGAGGCGGAAGTACAAGAGTTGATTTTCGAGAATTCGCTAGACGATGATGCTGCCATTTACACAGATGGGTCTGTCGTCCGACATGTGAGAAGCTCATGGGCCTTTACGGCTCAGGCCGGAGGGAAAATTGTGAAGGAGGACTCTGGTGCTTTTGCTGAGACCACAAGTAGCCTGACTATGGAAGTCATGGCAGTAAGTAAAGCAATAACATGGATCGAGACACAGACATTCACTAGGGCATGTTTCCTTAGCAACTCAATGAACATACTCAAGAGGATAGAGATGGGGGGATCTGAAGAGAATGGTTGCTGTCTCTGGAGCGGTCTCGGCTGGCAAAGATTAGTTTCATCTTCATGCCAGGGCATGCGGGAGTACAAGGAAATGAGCTGGTTGACTACTGTGAAGGGCGGCCGCGCCATGGACCAGGCTGACATTCTGAATGCTCTACGAGAAGTAAGACTTGCGAGAAATGCAACTTCCTTCTTCGATGATGAAACCATCAACTGCCTTCCTCAAGTTCCCATCAATGATACACTTGATGACCTACCAACCATAGTGGAAGTAAACAAAGCCATCCAGCAACTCTCCAGCGGCAAGGCACCTGGTCCAGACTCCATCCCGGCAGAGATATACAAGGCAGGTGGGCCGGTCCTAACAGAGCAGCTTCACCAAGTCTTTACAAACATATGGGTGAACGAGACCATGCCACAAGATTTCAAGGATGCGTCAATAGTCCACCTTTACAAACGAAAAGGAAACCGCCAATCCCGTGACAACCACCGAGGCATCTCCTTGCTTTCAATTGCAGGGAAGATACTAGAATTCTTCTCAATCGCCTCACGGCCCATCTCGATCAATGTCTTCTTCCTGAGAGTCAATGTGGTTTCAGAAAAGAACGTGGAACTGTTGACATGATTTTCGCTGCAAGGCAGCTGCAAGAGAAATGTCAGGAACAGAACTCTGAAATGTTCTCCACTTTCATTGACCTTACCAAGGCTTTTGATACAGTCAGCAGAGAAGGACTGTGGAAGATTATGGCAAAATATGGCTGTCCACGAAAGTTTGTCCAAATAGTGCAGCTATTTCATGATGGCATGCAGGCAAGAGTACAGGAAAATGGTGAACTGTCTGAGCCCTTTCCTGTCACCAATGGAGTGAAGCAAGGATGTGTCCTGGCACCAACACTGTTCAGCCTCATGTTTTCAGCTATGTTGACGAATGCCTTCGAGAATAACGACATTGGAATAGACATCAACTACCACATGGATGGAAATTTATTCAATCTCAGATGGCTGAAAGCTAAAACCAAAATTAACAGCGACACCGTCAGAGAGCTCCTGTTTGCTGATGATTGTGCTCTATACGCCAACTCAGGTGCGGACATGCAACATAATGTTTCAGCTTTCTCACATGCCTGTGCCAACTTTGGGCTCAATATCAATTTGGAAAAGACTGTAGTTATGTACCAACCAGCTCCAGGGAATAATCACACTGTGCCGAATATCAAAGTGAATGGTCATAGTCTAAGTTTTGTGGACAAATTCACCTATCTTGGCAGCACTGTGTCACAAGCTGCCACAATTGATGATGAAGTGAATGCAAAAATCTCCAAGGCCAGCACGGCCTTTGGCAGACTGTACAAGAATGTATGGGACACAAATGGAATAAGCCTGCAAACAAAGCTGAAAGTCTACAAAGCAGTTGTATTATCCACACTGCTATATGCTTGTGAAACCTGGACTGTTTATCAGCGACACGCTAGGAAATTAAACCACTTCCACACAGTCTGCCTTAGGAAGTTACTGAAGATTAAATGGCAAGACAAGATCCCAGACACTGAAGTCCTAGAAAGAGCGTCCATGCCTAGTATCCACACTCTACTAATGAAGAATCACATTCGCTGGGGGTCTGTGCAGATAGGGTGTTGCACCAAGTGCAGCTTAGGGCATGTTATATAGTCTGTTACTTGTTTGAAACTCATGACAGGGACATTTTTACAATCCATCCATCATGTGCCATGCTGGTAAGCGTAGGCGGTCATGATTCGCCATGTTACACTATCACCAGAGTTGTGGATCAGCTCAGTGTTCTTGTCTCGACCATGCCACATGGCCAAGCCATCCAGATATTTACTTCTCTGTCTTCCCCTTGTTCTCTTCCCCTCGATCTTGCCAGTTGTCACCAAGTTCTCCAGTTTATTTCTTCTCATAACATGCCCAAAAAATTTTGACTGTCTACATCTAATTTCTTTAATCAATTTATGATATTCATTTGTTTCTTGTAGTACTTGGTCTATATATCAGAAAGAATCATAACAGTGAGAATAAAAGAACAAACAATTACAACATATGTACAAATATACGCACCATATAATACAAACAATAATGAGCAATAATGCGAGGAATTCTACAAAGACATCCATGACATGCTAAATAAAATAGATAAGCAGGACATCATAGTTATGGGTGTCTTCAATGCAAGACTAGGACACAACAGAGCGGGCATAGAAAAACATCTTGGAGCATTTGGAGACCAACATAATGAAAAAAATGATAATGGAAGTAGACCGATAGAGCTGTGCAGCCAACATGACCTCTATATAACAACACATTCTATAAACATACTCATAAATATACACCTGGTGTAAATGGAACGATCTAGATACTAAAAGCCAAATTGATTTTATATTAACAAGAAATACCAGAAAGAGAAATATATTAGATGCAAGGGCAGTGCACAATCTTAAGTATAAACACAGACCACAAAGCAGTCATTGCCACAATAAGAATCATCCATAGAAGAAAGCAAAGACCAGGAAAATACATGCCATGCGAATCAGTAAACTTTAAAAACCTCAAAGACGAGGCAGTGAGGGAAAATTATCAGAAAGAACTAACTGAAATCTTTGTAAAATATCCTATAGAAAGAAAGACAGTGGAAGAAGAATGGAAGATGTTCAAATCAAGCATTTTAAATACTGCAAAAATAACATGTGGAACCACGAAAAAACGCAAATCACGGATAATGAAAATAACGGGTTGGTGGAACGCAGAAGTAAAGAAAGCTGTAAAAGACAAAAAGGACAAATATAAAAAGTGGTCGAAGAGCAAACAGGAATACGATTACATAGAATATAGAATAGCGAGAAGACACGTGAATAGAATAGTAAAGAGAGAAAAACATAAAGACTGGGAGGAGTATGGAGAAATCCTAAATAAAAACTACAAGGCGGCAACTATAAACTTCTACAAAACGATAAGTACAATGAAAACCAGAGGAGAACCCTTTGACCCAACCGAAATAATTAACAGCGAAAATGGAGAACCAGTAAGTGAACAAAAACAAATCCTAATAAGATGGAAACAGTACTTCGATTAAATTCTCAACATCCCATCAGATGTCACAGGAATTCTAGAAACCAACACAGATGCCATCGAAGAACTAGAACCAGACATTCTGAAAGAAGAAATTATAGAAGCCATTAGATTAGCCGCATTGAACAAATCACCAGGACAAGATGAAATATCAAATGAACTAATTAAAGCAGCAAGAGAAGTAGGAACAGCATGGCTATATAGACTATTCAACCATGTTTGGGTAGAACAACAGACACCACGAGACTGGGGAAATGCCATAATTATCCTAATTTGGAAAAACAAAGGCAGCAAAAGAGACTACACACCTTACAGAGGCATTTCACTGTTGAGTCATACTGGGAAAATATTTTGAAAAATTCTTGAGAAAAGATTACGAACTATTATAGAACCCCAACTAAGTGAAACACAACTTGGATTTAGGAAAAACAAGGATGCACAGATGCCACTTTTGCTCTTAGACAACTTATAGAAAAATCTATTGAATGTATTTAAACACTCTACTTAGCCTTTGTCGACCAAGAAATGGCATTTGATAGAGTAGATAGAAACAAGCTGTGGGAAATCCTTAAACAATATGGAGTGAGTACACATCTAACAAACCTATGTAGAAGCTTATACAACAACAGTGAATGCATAGTGAGAGCAACTGGAGGACACCTGGAACCCTTCACCATAATATCTGGAGTACGACAAGGTTGTGTCCTGTCCCCTCTCTTGTTCATAACATATATAAACAACATATGTTTTAGGAGGATGGATGATGGTAGAATACCAAAGGATATCTTTTTTGGTGAATTACAGATGGGTAAGAGATCTCAGGGTCGGCCTCTACTACGATACAAAGATGTGTGTAAGCGCGACATGATTGATACAGGCATTGATAATGCACATTGGGAGCAAGTCGCCGCTGAACATGTTGCATGGAGGGTAAACGTCAGAAATGGAATAAAGTCAAAGGAGAAAATTATTGCAGAAAAGTCACACACCAAGCGTTTGAGACGTAAGATGGTGCATGATGGTGGAAATGACCATGTGTTCACATGCACCCACTGTGAACGGACATTTACAGCGCAAATTGGCCTTATCAGTCACACTCGATACCGCCATAGTTAAAAGTTATTATGCCTTTTTAGAGCACAAACTATCGTCTGTCAAGACGGCAAGGTGCCAATGAGATGTAAAGACACCAGCCAAACAGAGACCGCAAGAACACAGCATAATGATAACACAGAAGAAGAACCATCTGCAAATCTAACCATTAGAGATATCCTGTTTGCAGACGACCAAGCACTAATAGCAAAATCAGAAGCTGAATTACAAGACCACATGAATAGTGTAAACTAAATGTGTAAGGAACATAACATGAAAATTAGCACAAGTAAAACAAGAGGTAATGACTATCACTAAAGAAGAAAAAGCAACAATGATTTACCTAAACGGACATTCCTTGAAACAAGTAAAGAGTTTCAAGTACCTAGGAAGTATAATATCATCAAATGGCAAATCAGAAGACGAGATCGAAAATAGATGCAACAAGGCAAACCAACTCATTGACAAATGGCACCAATACTAAAGAACAAACAAGTATCAATAACTACTAAGAAAGCACTTTACAACACAATCTTCCTACTAATTCTATGTTACCAATGCCAAACCTGGACAATGACAGAAAAAGAGAAAAGAAAAATCACAACAGAAATGAGATTCCTGAGAAGAATACTCGTGTATCAAGAAGAGATAAAATCAGAAATGAAGAAATCAGGACTAAAGTGGGGTTATAGTTGCACTAGATTTTATTAGAAGGCAGCAAGTCAAGTGGTTTGGCCATGCAAGTAGGTTACCAACTAACAGTATACCACAACAAGCAGTGATGTACAGACCAGAGGGAAACAGAGGAAGAGGCTGAACACATAAACGATGGACACAGGGAATAACAGAGTCCATGGGAATATCGATACACGAAGCCCATAAGTGGGCACTCTCCCGCTGTTTATACTTCACCTTGACACCGCAAGGTACAAAAGGAACATGATGAGATGAGATGAGTACTTGGTCATTGGTTTTTCTGTCTGTCCATGGTATTCTTTGCATTCTCCTCAGAAACCACATTTCCACAGCCATAAGATGTTTTTCAGTTTGACTGCTCAGTGTCCAAGCTTCACATCCATACAAAAGTACAGCTTTATGTAGCACCTCTCCACTCTTTCTCTAATTTCAATTGACACCTTTTTATTGGTCAGTATGCTTTTCATCTTGTTAAAGAAACTTGTGATAGTTTAGTTTAGTCAATGGATCAACATCACGGCACACGGGTGTAACCCATAAGTGCTCCTTGCTAAAGAAAGTGCTCCTTTTGCCATGGCGATTCTTGTCCTTTTCTGTTCAAAGCAGCTCCCATCAGATATTATTACTGTTCCGAGATAATTGTACAGATTCAACGTTTTTCCACAACATACTTTATATGCCTCCTGGAGTGGAGCCTCATGTAGTGGGTGTTTTTACCACCATATACTTTCCATGCCTCATCGAGTGGACTTTTTTTGGTACCATCTTATACTTTATATGCCTCATGGAGTGGACGTTTTTTAAAATCATCATGTACTTTATATGCCTCATGGAGTGGCCTTTTTTGACACCTTATACTTTATATGCCTCATGGAGTGGACTTTTATGCCACTATATACTTTTTAAGCCTCATGGGGTGGACTTTTTGTTTACCACCTTATACTTTATATGCCTCATGGAGTGGACTTTTTGTTTACCACCTTATACTTCATATGCCTCATGGAGTGGATTTGTTTTCCACCTTATACTTTATATGCCTCATGGAGTGGATTTTTTTTTTACCACCATATACTTTATATGCCTCATGGAGTGGACTTTTGTTTACCACCATATACTTTATATACCTCATGGAGTGGACTTTTTTTTTACTACCTAATACTTTATATGCCTCATGGAGTGGATTTTTTTTACTTCCATATACTTTATATGTCTCATGGAGTGGACCTTTTTTTTAACCACCATGTTTCTCATGGAGTGGGAAAAGAGTCCTTAACATTACACTATACCATATTCTGTCAACTGGCAATATTGAGGGGATTAGAACAAGTCAATACCTGGATGGCTTGGCTACATGATCACCCACGCTCATTGGCATGGCTTATGATGATGATGATGATGATGATGATGATTCTTTATCTTACCAGCAATCAGTGACTAATATGCTTGCTTGCTTGCGTTGACTGGCTGTGAATTCCAGCGTATGCGGGAGAAAGACATCCTGTTGTCCAACATCCGTGTGATATCATACCGGACTGAGGTTTGCGTGAGCATCCGTTGTCCCAAGTCTGGCTTATTGGTGTGCAGACTGGTGGTTCCTCGCCTTGCAGGCAGATACTTTCCGACTTTGGAAGTATCAGCGATCCTACTACGCTAGCCAATGTAACAGTAAAGGGAGCTTAGGAGTTAATGGATGCTGCGCATTCATTAACTAGGGGGAAATCATTAGTTAGTGAACGTGTGTACAGAATGGGTAGACGTATCCAGGGCTTGCACACACGTCACTGGGGAGACTTGGGGACTTGGGATTCAACTAGGAAAGATGTCGGTGTTTACCATCATCAGTCAGAGGACGTACGATTTCAATGAATAAACGAATGTTTATCTAACAGCCGAGACTTGTCCATTATATTGACACGAGCCTTCCACACACAGCTTTATCATATCATCACCACACTGTTATACAGGCTGTTTTGGTGCCGTCGACCTCAAGATTTCAAACATGGGATGTCGCGGAGATTGTTGACTAAAGCGAAGAATTTTGTCTGCGTCTAGAGACGGATGTTATGGAAGTTCTCAAGTAAATTATAAGAGACGCAACAACTGAAAGCCCGCCCAGGGGTAGTTGTTGTGATTTCTCAGTGTTTGTTAGGGGATTCTCAGTCAAGGTCAGAAGGTTTGATAATCTTGATTTATAGAGACTGATAATTTTTTATATACCTGACTCACCAGTATATAGGGCCTTGATTGCTGATACACGCTGTTTCTTTTGTAAAAGTCAAGAATTGCTATTTTACATTGAAATTCATAAATGATGTAATGATGTTGTCACCACTAGATACATCTTACAACTTATAAAGTCCCGAGGTACAAGAAATAAATTATGTATACAACTGAATAATCAGCTCCAATTGGAACCGAGAAATCTCGAGAATGATAAAATTTATGAGCACGATCTCAGCTCACTGGACTGTTGGAGGTTAAATCAAGGTCAATTTTTACTTTCTGAAATTATCGAGTCAAGGTCGTCAACCGTCACTTCAGCTGAGTGAAGACATTAAGTCTGTTTAACTTGTCTCAAGTCAAAATTGTTTCAGTTGAATTGAACTAACCGTTGTTGGAACGCCACATAACACGTAATGTTCCGAGTGATGAAACAGAGTGGCCATCGTCAGGCTTGAATCAATCCATTGTTGACTTGCTCGTTTTTTTTTTTTTAAACGTGTGGATGTTCCAGATGTGCTGCCGTGAAATCTGGTTTTGCTGGAACTGGTAACCGTTCTTGGTTGAAATACAGTGAAGGTGACCTTGCTTGTCTGAAGGTTAAGTCCAGAGTTTTTTAGCCAACGCTTAAGATCGATCAATTAATCAAGCAATCAATCGATCAATCAATCAAGCAATCAATCAGTCAGTATTGTATCGAGCGTTGTAAATTTAAAGGCCAAACGAGCATAATCAGCGGCATGTAAACAACTGGAAGGAATCGACTTCGATTGAAGTGAGAAATCCAGAGGCTCTTCTTTTTCTGCTCCTTTCAAGTTTGTCGATCAGAGTCCTTTTTTTATTAAGATCCTCGATTGGAATTTTTTTCATCAAAATGGTCAATTAGAGTCCCTTTTGTCAGGATTCGCGATTGGAACTGGAACCTTTTTCATCAAGATCATCGCTTGGAGTCTTTTTCGTCTAGTTTAGGTAATGGATAATTTTAGATTAATTAATTTAACAGAATATTTCTTGCTGCTTACTTTGAAATAATATTGTCTGAAAATATTTGTATATTATATTGCTTGATAATTTCCATTATAGATTTTTAGGATGGAGCCCCAAGATTTTTCTCAGGTACTAAGTGGAGTTGGTGGAGCGATATCAAAGTTGGACGCAGTATTAAGACAGCAAAGTGTAATCAGTGATGTTGAGAGATAGTTTAAAAAATGGGTTATTTCTATTGAAAAACATGCTTATCTAGTGAACGCTACAGATGAGGATAAAAAGAATTTAGCATATAGAACTAGTACAAGTCCAGTTTCTGACCATATAAGAAGGAAGCTAGAAGCGGGAGGAGGTGAAACCTGGGAACAATTTAAAGACGACCTCGCACGTAAATACGCGGAAATTACTGATCCACAACACGCATTCTCAGTGTTGCGACAAACGAGACAAAATACTACAGAAAGTGTACAGCTATACAGTGATAGATTAATCAATTTAGCTGAAGAGTCATTTTTGGGACAGAATGTACGAGCTGAAGAAGTGGAACGGATGTTGGTGGGGATTTTGTTGATGGGATTAGGTCAGATGGACTGAAATTTAAATTATTGAGAGAGAATCCTGCAAGGTTGTCACAAGCGGTAGATATCGCTATACAAGAAGAAAGCTTGAGGAGAAGGTTTAGATTGAGGGTAGGACGAGAGTTAGGTAGTAGTTCGGAAGATAGAATTGAAGAACCTATGGAAGTAGGACAGTATAGACATGAATGGAGAGGAAGACGAGGAGAAATACAGATGGTACAAGGAAACAATAACGTATATAATCAAGGTAGAGAAGGACAAGTGAGAAATACTGTAAGAAACATGGGGGGTAACACAAATAACGCAAATGTGGTTTGTTGGGGATGCCACCAACGTGGGCACATTTTTCGCTTCTGTGGTAACAGACGTGTCCCATCGAATACACAAAATAATAGAGGTGCTCAGAATAGTACACAGAATAGAACTACAAATAGTAGATCAGCAAATGGGAATTATGGAGAAGTGCAGAGAAATTTTAGAAGGTCAGGAAATTAGGGAAATTGGCATCCCGCTTACTGAACAGGATCGGCAGTAGGGGGGAAAATAGTAAGATCCAAAAGATGAAGCAATGTATTAAAAACCCAAATGATGAGTATAATAGGACATTTAGAAATAATAAACATAAGAAGTTATCTCCCCAAGTTGAGATAAAACAGTTGTCACTAAATATGGTTGATCCTAGCTCGTGTATAATAGAAATAGGGAAATATAAAGTTAGAACATTAGTTGACTCGGGAGCGCAAGTTAGCGTGATTAAAGAAACATTTTTATATCGAATGTTAAAAAATTGTAAAATATTTAGAATTCAGGAGAATCTTCATTCGGTAACTGGACACAAATTAGAAGTGCTTGGACAAACGATGATAAATTTTAAATTAGGAGGGATAAATGTTAGGCATATGTTCCATGTGGTCAAGGATTTAAATAGAAATATGATATTGGGTAGAGATTTTTTATTGAAAAACGGAGTGAGACTTTTTTTTGATTTGCATAAATTAAAATTCCAAGGTGTTTACGTAGATTTAGAAGAGGATATGCATGTGTCGACACTAGTTAGAGTCAAAACGACCATGAATTTGAAACCACAAGATAACTTAACTTTGCTTTTATTGAGTTATCCTGAGTGTGTTTAAAATGATTCCTAGCTAGACGTTCAGTTATGGGAAAAATGAAGAGTTGATTTTGGGAACTTACAGAAGAGGTGAAACAGACGACTTAAAGTTGAGTTGTTTAACGTATATAACCTTTATAAATAGAAATTGAGTTAAGGGGGAAGTTGTGGTGATTAGTGAAGTGATTCAGTATGTTGTAATGGAGGAGTATAATTAAAAGTGGCTGGGGGTATCAGCAACAATTGATAATTACATGTGGCTTAGAAAGAGTTAAAAATGGGGGATTGAATTAGGGACTACATTAGACGGTTCGTATTGTAAATACGTGGATTGAAATAGGAGCTGGGTTGAACAGCGTTTAATAGGAGAATATGGGGGGGGGGAATGCCAGGTTGAATTTTGGCATTTAAATAAAGGGACACTGGAAGAAGAAGACTGTACGTAACAGTATACTAATAATTTGGAGGTTTTGAAGGAATGGTTGAATTTGACGAGGTGTATAATACAAAATGGTTGTAGTGTTGGATCAACTTTTTGATAACAACAATTATTATTGACGAAAATGAAGATAAATTTTAGAAACTTTATTTTTATAAAGTTTTGAGAATGCATGGGAAGAGAAATATGGTTACTTCTTACTTTTTCCTTACTTTCTATTTTTTTAAGGTGCGCACCTACCCAACCTAACTGACTTAACTAAACTTTTCTGTCTATCCTGGAATAGCGAGAATGTGAATAAGGGAGAAAAAGATAAGGGAAATATCTTCAATTTTTGTCAATCATAATTTAGATGGACACTTTAAAAGCAGTTCGCTTATAGAGAGTTTGTAGAGAGATTTTGTGGAAACCTTTATAACGGATTTTATAGAGAGTTTTGCATTGTTGATATTGTATGAATTATGTCTTTGCTTAGCATTTGGATATGATGAGATAGGAGGGTGAGATTTGGACTTAGGAAATATATGGGATTGTTGGGCAGGTATAATATAGAATCGTAGAGTAAAGGGGTTAAGAGTTGGGGTTGAGACTTTTTCAGGGAAAAAGTCTCCTTGAAGAAGGGGAGGAATGTAACAGTAAAGGGAGCTTAGGAGTTAATGGATGCTGCGCATTCATTAACTAGTGGGAAATCATTAGTTAGTGAACGTGTGTACACGAATGGGTAGATGTATCCAGGGCTTGCACACACGTCACTGGGGAGACTTGGGGACTTGGGATTCAACTAGGAAAGATGTCGGTGTTTACCATCATCAGTCAGAGGACGTACGATTTCAATGAATAAACGAATGTTTATCTAACAACCGAGACTTGTCCATTATATTGACACGAGCCTTCCACACACAGCCTTATCATATCATCACCACACTGTTATACAGGTCCCCAAAGGGACCTGTTGCCCGGGACGCATGACTAGGATGTGTTAGTAGGTCTTGGCCAGTATAAAACCTGGCTCTGATGCCATTTGAAACACCTCCGTGCCCCAGTGACTAATATGACAAGACAGTTCTGATTTATATATTTCATTGTTATCAGTTCACGGACCACTATTCCAAGACCAAGATGCTAGCAGAGAAGAAAGTCCTGGCCGCCAATGGACAACAAACTATGCGAGGCAAGGTGTTCAGATGTTGTGCGCTGCGGCTAGCGGGAGTGTACGGCCCAGGCGAGCAGCGGCATATACCCAGGATTGTGGTGGGTTCAGTTCATCTTTGCTGCGTACAAACGGCTTGTGTGTGTATATATATATATATATATATATATATATATATATATATATATATATATATATATATATATATATATATATATATATATTGTTTGTTTTCCAATTTCTCTTTTGTTGATTCTCCCTTTATTCCGTACTTCATTTCTTCTTTCCTTCCCTTACTCATTCTTTCTTTTCTTCTTTTTACTTTCTTTCTTACTTTCTTTTTCTTTCTTTTGTTGCTATCCCCTCTTTAATTATTTCTGTCTTCATTCTTTCCTTCTTTCTTTCCTACCTTTCTTCCTTCTTTCCTTCCTTCCTATTAATATAAATATATAAATAAGTACACACACACACACATGCACACACGTATGCACGTGTGCGCACACACACACACACAGAGAAAGAGAGAGACAAATGTGTGTCTGTGTGTGTGTGTGAGAGAGAGAGAGATCAGTTGCCTGTAATGTTCAACCTTACCATATTTAATCTGTATTGTAATGATGATAATGTTCTCTGTTGGAGCAGTCTTACCTGGAACAGGGTTTGGTGAAAGTCACCTACGGCTGCAGGGACTCCAGAGTGGACTTTCTGCACGTGGACAATTTGGTGCAGGCTCATGAATTGGCGGCACTTGCTCTTAGAGAGGACAGGGAGTTTGTTGCTGTGAGTTGTCAATTGTGGAGTGGGAGGTGGGAGATAAGTGAGGTTCTGGGAAGAGAGTGGGTGGTGTTGAGACTGAGAAAGGGAGATGAGAGAGATGGACTGAGAAGGGGAGTTAAGAGAGTTGAGACAGAGAGAGAGAGAGAGGTGAGATCAGATTACACGTGAGACTGAAAGAAGAAGGTTACAGGGAGGGACTGAGAGAGGGAGTTAAGAAGGTGAGACAGAGAGAGAGGAAGGTGAGGTTGAGAAAGACAGATGAGACAGCGAGAGATGTGTGTAAGAGAAGGACATGAGACCCAGAGAGTGGAACTGAGAAGGAAGTGAGACAGAAACTCAGGTGAAACAGAGAGGAAGTAATATAGAGAGGGAGAGTGAAGAGTAAGATTATGATTGAGTGAGGGAGAGAGAAGAGAGAATGGATGAGGAAGATTAGAATGTGAGGGAAAGTGATAAGGAATGGAGAGAGAGAGAGATGAGGATAAGGGAGAGAGAGAGGTAAGAGAGGGAGAGAGCTGAAGGTAAGAGACAGAGAAATTGAGAATCATGGGAAATTAGGAATGAGAACAAGGGTTAGAGGAGATAAATGGAGGAGAGAGAGAGAGAGAGTGATTCATAAGTTCGATATTCTTTCTTGTCTTCTTTCACCTCATCTTCATTCGTTTTCTTGGTTCCCCTCTGGACATGAGAATTCTCATACTTTCCAATTATTTCTATGAGCAGATGATAGTCCTCTGTTGATCTGCGGGGCCCCGCCTCAAGGCCCCTGTGCCTGGAAATTTGGTGTGAAATAGTTTGGCTAAAAGATATAACATGCTTATAAAAACCATACTGGAGGGTAAGGTTGAAGGCAAGTGAGTAAGAGGTATGCAGCGATACAAGTGGGAAGATAACATCAAGAGGTTGATGAACAGCTGTCTGACAGAATGTACAATCAAGGCAAGAGACAGGCAGTGTTGGAGATTCATTGTAGCCAACCTTCCTTGCGGAGATGGCACCTGATTGATTGACTGACCCACTGGGGCATAGGTCCTCAACCAACTGACTCCAAGCAGTTCTATAATTAGCTACACCATGCTACCCGTGTCCTCATTTTATTCATGTCTGTTTCTTTTCTGTGTGTGCTGTTAGGTCTTTCTCTGTTTCTTTTGCCCTGTAGATCTTTCGAGTTATACTATTCTCAGGTTTTCTCATTGTATGTCACATCCAGCATCTTGTCTTCTCCTCTTGGTTCACTGGTATTTGTCTTGTTCTCTCCGTGAGCTCCTCCTTGATGATTGTGTATATCTTACATTAAATTTGTTTAAATACTCTACTTTCTTGACACATGATTAACAATAAAATTACGTCTGCCTGTTACCACTATGGGAGCATGGGCCATCAACCATCTCATGTGAAGGTCTTCTATCTTTGTCTATCTCTTGTGCTTTTGTCTTGGTCAGCTGATTATTGTTTTGTTTCTGTTCTGAACATGTGTTCCTGATTAGTTAGATTTTTAAGCTTAGGTATTTCATTGGGTGAGGCAATGCCTGGGGAGATGCTACCTTGGGTTCTGCAGGTAAAGTAAGTCAATGACCCGTCCACACGCCATCAGGAGTAATTGGCTTATGGTGCTAGACCTATATTTATGTGGACCAATCAGCGCAGGTCAGGTGATGGGGTCGGTATCACACTGGCCACTTGTACTTCCGAAGATAATTTATGGTAGCCATTTTCAGCCATGTTATCCTGGGAGATCAGATCCATTTTTTGTAAATTATAACCTACTTCCATACCCATGACCTAAGGGTCAGCAGACAAGTGTCTAGCCACTCTACCGTGGTTTCCCCTTCTGTCCTGGGGACAGGAGACAAGTTTCTACGTCAAATTCTCTTCAGTAGATGCCAGCCCTTGACAGGGTTCACACGCCTCCAGAACATACATGCAACTAGTCTTACAGAGATCAACCAAACACCTGAGTGAAGCAGCCAACCCTCCCCAGTATCACCAACGACATGCTTGGTAGGTAACAATATGACATTTGCCACCTCTAACGTATAGGGTGTATTTTTAATGACTGGAGTTTTTGAAAATAATTGCTGTATCAAGTTTGATATTTAATATTTATGTTGCATGAACTCCATAGATGATGAATACAAAACTTGGAACGGAAATATTTTCAAAACCTCCAGTCATTAAATATATACCCTATCCCTATACATGTAACACAGGCAGCCAAAGGGAGACTATTACGTTAAAAAAAAAGAACTACCTATAATCCTAGAGTATCTTCCCCTTTACTCGATTTTGCTGTTGCCCTATTATATATGCTAGCCTTGCTGGTGATGTGGCTAAATACTTGCCTGCCATCACTGGTAGTCATGCATTCAAATCCTTAATGAGGCGGGTTTCAGAATTGGCCTGGGCTCCCAAGGCAGCCTAAGTTAAGATGAGTACCCAAAAATGTCTTAGAAAGTAAAATTGACCACATCACACATGAAGTGTTGATTGATGTATAAATGCATGTGAATTGTGCACCAAATATCCATTGCACCCAAGGCTTGTATAAGGAGCCGTTACTTACTATTATGTAGGCAAATAATCGTGAGTTCAAATTCACATTGAGGCAGAATTTAACAATTGACCTGCCTGGTCCATCCACCCTAAAATGGGTACTAGGATTTTAACAGTTGACCTGCCTGGTCCATCCACTCTAAAATGGGTACTAGCAATTGTTTTGGGGGATAGAAGATGTCTGACATGATACTGAGTACACCACACCGCATACCCCCTCCCTCAAGTGCCAGTTGGTCTAGGATACTAGCAACATGTGTCAAATACACACCGAAGCATGTGAAAGGGTTTACTTTACTTCACTGTTATGTAGGTGCCAATCATGAGTCATATGAAGTCACGCAAGTTTAAATGTCCATTGTATTCCCCAGGCTGGGAAGGCGTATTTCATCAATGATAACAAACCAGTGAACAACTTTGAATTTTTCCGTCCCCTGGTGAGTGTTGTTGCTGTTGTTGTTGATCTTATTCATGGTCGTTAGGAGGAGTGAATTAAGAGACAGCTATCTCTCTAAAATACCTCAAAACTCTGAGACATGGCCACTGGTACTTAAGGGGCACCATAAATAACATTGCCACCTGCTGCCTTGTGGGATTTATCTCTTTGACATCGTAAATGACAGGTAAATGAGTGGTTATGCATGTGACCAAGCACATTTTTTTTCCAAGCACTTTATCTTTGCTGGAGGACTTGCATTGAATGCAGTGGTGACTACATAGAACAATGATACATTTGTTCTGTACTTTTTCAGAATATATTCACACATGCATGCATGTGTGTGCTCATACCACACACACACATGCCACACAAGCACACATGCACGCGCGCGCACACACACACACACGCAAGAGAGAGAGAGATATATATATATATAAACAGACACACAAAAACAGACACATTTAAAGGTTTTCATGGAAGCCTTCTCGTATATGAATGGTATTGCCATACCTCAATGAACATCCCAACAACATCCTTCATTATATATGAGGATTGAGAAGTTGAAGAATGTTATAGCTGTGTTGTCATGTTTTATCAGCTTTGTGGTGAAGGGGTTACAGATGCAATTCATAATCCAACACACTACATTTAAAACACAGCTGTCAGCAGACCACCATTATGAGTGCCAGTCGTTCATAGAGCAATGGCAAACTACTGAATGTAAACTTGCCAAGAAATTGCAGACAGCCAGAAAATGCTGGAGTTAAATGCAACATCCTGTAACAGGTATGAACTAACTTTAATGTTTTGTCCAGGCATGAATTGTATGCTCATATTCAAGGGATTATACTTACACAGTACTACCACTGCATCTCTCTCCAGTTTGAAGGACTTGGATATGGCTACCCAAAGATCAATCTGCCGCTCTTGCCTGTATTCTATTTTGGTAAGTTTTCCTTTGGTTGATCATTTTCATTTATAGGTCCGCATGGCCAAGTGGGTAAGAACACATGTTCTTAAACATCCAGTTTGCTGATGCTGAGGTAAGTAGTTCAACTCCTACACTGGACAGCTGGACTAAAATGTTGATATGTCGTCCTTGACTTTGGGACATAAATTACAAGTACAAATGAAGTCGGAGTGGGTTCACCTGATGGCGAGAGACACTGTTAATAGGGAAAGCTAATCCATGTGCAAAATTCAGTCCATCACTACTATAAATAGTGTGTATGGACTACGCTTGAGTTCAAAGCTTCATTTTTAGCATCTGATCAACTTTGATATCTCTCTAACTGAGATGGTGTAGTGGTTACTGCATAGCCTTAGCCATTCAACATGAAAACAATTAGGTATCTCATTTGGACATCACAGCACTGTGTCTGTAATGTTGAGTGTGGATGTTGGTTGGGGCATGGGTGTGTGGGTTTGGGTTTATGACTGTAATGTGGATGTGGGTAGGGGCATGGGTGTATGGGTTTGGGTTTATGACTGTAATGTGGATGTGGGTAGGGGCATGGGTGTATGGGTTTGGGTTTATGACTGTAATGTGGATGTGGGTAGGGGCATGGGTGTGTGGGTTTGGGTTTATGACTGTAATGTGGGTTGGGGCATGGGTGTGTGGGTTTGGGTTTATGACTAATGTGGATGTGGGTTGAGGCATGGGTGTGTGGGTTTGGGTTTATAACTGTAATGTGGATGTGGGTTGGGGCATGGGTTTGGGTTTATGACTGTAATGTGGGTTGAAGCATGGGTGTGGATGTATGTCTGTAATGTGGATACGGGTTGGGGCATGGGTGTGTGGGTTTGTATGTATGTCTATAATGTGAGTTGGGGCATGGGTGAGTGGGTTCAGGTGTGGGTGTGGGTCCGATTGTATGTCTAATGTAGATGATGGTGGTGGATTGGGGCATGGGTGTGTGGGTTTGTGTATATGTCTGTAATGTGGGTTCGGGCATTGGTGTGTGGGTTTGGGTGTATGTCTAATGTGGATGTGGGTTGGGACATGAGTATGTTGGTTCAGGTTTATGTCTGTAATGTGAATGATGGTGGTGGATTGGGGCATGTGTGTGTGGGTTTGGGTGTGTGTGTGTAATGTGGATGTGGGTTCAGGTTTATGTCTGTAATGTGAATGATGGTGGTGGATTGGGGCATGTGTGTGTGGGTTTGGGTGTGTGTGTGTAATGTGGATGTGGGTTCGGGTTTATGTCTGTAATGTGAATGATGGTGGTGGATTGGGGCATGGGTGTGTGGATTTGGGTGTATGTCTGTAATGCAGATGTGGGTTGGGGCTTGGGTGTGTGGGTTTGGATGTATGTCTGTAATGTGGATGATGGTGGTGGGTTAGGGCATCAACATTGATTTGGTTATGGAATGTCAAGTTCAGGCATCATGACTCTTATGTGTGGATGTGGCTGTATTTGCCTTTCATGATCAGGATGGTGGTATATACATTCACTCACGCTCAGATGACGGCCTCTACAGTGCTCAGAGATTGAAGGCCAAGACCAAAATTAGGAGGGTACTGATAAGGGAGTTGCTTTTTGCAGATGATGCTGCAGTTACGACCCACTCTGAGGAAGAATTGCAATGTCTACTATCTGCATTCTCCAATGCTTGTTCTGAATTTGGTTTAACAATTAGCAAAAAGAAGACACAGATTATGTCACAAAGTGCACATGGGGTACCATCAATCTTTATTGACGACGCCGAACTAGAGATAGTAGACCATTTTACATATCTAGGATCAGTGGTAAATAGCAAATTATCCCTAGATCAGGAAATCAACATCCGGATTGGTAAAGCAGCAATAACAATGAACAGGTTAAGAAAAAGAGTCTGGGAGAACAGGAAGCTTACTGCCAAAACAAAAGTCCTTGTCTATCAAGCCTGTGTTCTTAGTACTCATCTTTATGGCAGTGAAACCTGGACAACTTACTCACACCAAGAGAAACGTTTAAACAGCTTTCATATGCGGTGTCTGCGAAGAATTCTTGGTATTAAGTGGCAAGACAAAATCACAAATATTGAAGTATTGGAAAGATCTGGTTGTGTGATGGTTTATTCCATGCTCAGTCTTCGTAGACTTAGATGGATAGGACATCTTAGGAGGATGAATGATGGTAGAATACCAAAGGACATCTTTTTTGGTGAATTACAGATGGGTAAGAGATCTCAGGGTCGGCCTCTACTACGATACAAAGATGTGTGTAAGCAGGACATGATTGATACAGGCATTGATAATGCACATTGGGAGCAAGTCGCCGCTGAACATGTTGCATGGAGGGCAAACATCAGAAATGGAATAAAGACAAAGGAGAAAATTATTGCAGATAAGTCACACACTGAGCGTGTGAGACGTAAGATGGTGCATGATGGTGGAAATGACCACGTGTTCACATGCACCCACTGTGAACGTACATTTACAGCGCAAATTGGCCTTATCAGTCACATTCGCTACCACCATAGGTAAAAGTTATTATGCCTTTTTAATGCACAAACTATCGTCTGTCAAGAGGGCAAGGTGCCAACGATGGCTGTATTTGTCTGTAAGCTGGGTTGTTGTGGGTTGGGACACAGGTGTTTGTGGGTTGAGAGAAATATCTGTACATGTTTGTGTAGGTGGGCAGGGTTTGAGTATAGGGATTAATGTTTCTGTATGAATGTCTGGTGGGATCATAGTTTGTGTATGTAAGCTGGGATCTAGTTGCATAGATGTGTGTGATTTTCTTTGTCTCCTTTTTGAGAGTGACCGCAGGTTTTTATAGTCCATGTGTACATGACTGCGAATTTGAAGCCTGTCATAAATCATTGGCTGTCCTGTTTCTTCCGAAGCCTGGCTGACAGAGTTAATCCATGCCATTGTCAGCCCCGTCTACAACTTCCAGCCACTGCTGACCCGCACAGAGGTGAGTACACACTCATAGACATGTTGTAGCCATCCCTCACAGAGGTGATTACACACTCATAGACATGTTGTAGCCATCCCTCACAGAGGTGAGTACACACTCATAGACATGTAGCCATCCCTCACAGAGGTGAGTACACACTCATAGACATGTTGTAGCCATCCCTCACAGAGGTGAGTACACACTCATAGACATGTTGTAGCCATCCCTCACAGAGGTGAGTATACACACTCATAGACATGTTGTAGCCATCCCTCACAGAGGTGAGTATACACACTCATAGACATGTTGTAGCCATCTCTCACAGAGGTGAGTATACACACTCATAGACATGTAGCCATCCCTCACAGAGGTGAGTACACACACTCATAGACATGTTGTAGCCATCCCTCACAGAGGTGAGTACACACTCATAGACGTTTTAGCCATCCCTCACAGACATGAGTATACACACTCATAGACATTTTGTAGCCATCCCTCACAGAGGTGAGTATACACACTCATAGACATTTTGTAGCCATCCCTCACAGAGGTGAGTACACACACTCATAAACGTCCATCCCACACAGAGGTGAGTATACACACTCATAGACATGTTGCCATCCCTCACAGAGGTGAGTATACACACTCATAGACATGTAGCCATCCCTCGCAGAGGTGAGTATACACACTCATAGACATGTAGCCATCCCTCACAGAGGTGAGTATACACACTCATAGACATGTTGTAGCCATCCCTCACAGAGGTGAGTATACACACTCATAAACATGTAGCCATCCCTCACAGAGTACACACTCATAGACATGTAGCCATCCCTCACAGAGGTGAGTATACACACTCATAAACATGTTGTAGCCATCCCTCACAGAGGTGAGTATACACTCATAGACATGTTGTAGCCATCCCTCACAGAGGTGAGTATACACACTCATAAACATGTTGTAGCCATCCCTCACAGAGTACACACTCATAGACATGTAGCCATCCCTCACAGAAGTGAGTATACACACTCATAAACATGTTGTAGCCATCCCTCACAGAGGTGAGTACACACACTCATAGACATGTAGCCATCCCTCACAGAGGTGAGTATACACACTCATAGACATGTAGCCATCCCTCACAGAGGTGAGTATACACACTCATAGACATGTTGTAGCCATCCCTCACAGAGGTGAGTATACACACTCATAAACATGTTGTAGCCATCCCTCACAGAGGTGAGTATACACACTCATAAACATGTTGTAGCCATCCCTCACAGAGTACACACTCATAGACACATGTTGTAGCCATCCATCACAGAGGTGAGTATACACACTCATAGATGTCCATACCTCACAGAGGTGAATACACACTCATAGACAAATGTTGTAAACATCCCCCACAGAGGTGAATACACACTCATAGACAAATGTTGTAAACATCCCCCCACAGAGGTGAATACACACTCATAGACAAATGTTGTAAACATCCCACCACAGAGGTGAATACACACTCATAGACAAATGTTGTAAACATCCCCCCACAGAGGTGAATACACACTCATAGACAAATGTTGTAAACATCCCCCCACAGAGGTGAATACACACTCATAGACAAATGTTGTAAACATCCCCCCATAGAGGTGAATACACACTCATAGACATATGTTGTAAACATCCCCCACAGAGGTGAACACACTCATAGACACATGTTGTAGCCATCCCTGACTTGATGCATAGTTGATTCTCATACAGGAGGTAGGCCTGACTGGGCATGATTCTTGCTTCACTCTCACTTAATGACCTTGTGTTTAGCAACATGAGACAGTACATTCAACTGAAGACTGGTCAGTGTGTTCATGTGCTGGGTTGTGGGTTGGTATGATGATGTGAGGAGTGCTGGGCGTGAGGTCTGTGACGTGAGGAGTGCTGGGTGTGAGGGGCTGTGACATGAGGAGTGCTGGGCATGAGGGACTAACATGAGGAGTGCTGGGTGTGAGGGACTGTGATGTGAGGAGTGCTGGGCATGAGGGACTAACATGAGGAGTGCTGGGTGTGAGGGACTGTGATGTGAGGAGTGCTGGGCATGAGGGACTAACATGAGGAGTGCTGGGTGTGAGGGACTGTGACATGAGGAGTGAGGGGCTGTGACGTGAGGAGTGCTGGGCATGAGGGACTAACATGAGGAGTGCTGGGTGTGAGGGACTGTGAGGTGAGGAGTGCTGGGTGTGAGGGGCTGTGACATGAGGAGTGCTGGGTGTGAGGGACTGTGACATACATGAGGAGTGCTGGGTGTGAGGGACTGTGACGTGAGGGTCTGTGATGTGAGGAGTGCTGGGCATAAGGGACTGTGACATGAGGAGTGCTGGGTGTGAGGGACAGGTGGAGGCATGCTGGGCATGAGGGACTGATGAGAGGAGGGCTGGGCGTGAGGGACTGACGTGAGGCGTACTGGCATGAGGGAGGTTGGGTGATATTGGGGGAGGGGAGGGAGGGTTGCTGGCGTGAGGAGTATTGAAGTGAGGAATGCTGGGGTGAGGAGCGGTGACATGGAGGGGAGTGGAGACTGGGGTAACTGATGAGTGGTGACATGTGATGTGCTGTGGTGAGGGTGACTTGGACTGATTTTACTGGACATGACATGAGGCTGAGTGAGACTGACACACTTATGATGAGGCCTCTGACTTGAGGATGAGTGGGATCCTAATGTAATGTTGATGGCAATCATAGAGTCCTAGCCCTACCTCTAGTGGTGTCTGCCTTTGTTCAAACTGTGTAGAAGTTTACATTGCTTGTTATATAGCTCACGCAGTGTTGTGATGGTTTCCTCCTGGCTTCCACTCCTCAGGTGTACAAGACAGGCATCACCCACTACTTCAGCATCAAAAGCGCCACCAACGACTTCAACTACCATCCTACCGTCCAGAACGACTTGTCTGAAGTTGTAGCTTACTACAAGAAATTAGGCCGGGTCAAGGGTCACCAGTCTTCAGTCTTTGTATATTACTTAGTTAATGCCATCATCATATTTTTAATATACAACCTGTTTATCTTCTTGTTACCCAGTGTAACCAGTCTCCACTCTATGATCCCACTCTGATGTCAGCAGATTATAGTCCAGTCTTACCTGGTTATGTTCACATGACATTAACTAACACTATTTTTATTTAAATCATATTTATTATGCAAATGTTTTTATTTTAAAATTTGTAATAATTTGCAACTTGTAAGACTGAGGGAAAAAGAACAAGGGGAAGGCAGAGAGGTATGTATCTAGATAGCTTGGTCACGTGGCATAATTGAGAAAAACATTGAGTTGATCAAAGACTCTGGTGATTGTGTGAGATAAAACAGTCCGCCCATGCTTATCGGCACATGATAATGATGATGAACAATTTTACACTGGTTTTAAAAATAATCCTTAGATTTGAATTGCCAGTCGTGGAAGCAAGAGTGGAGTGGAAGAGATTAGAAAGGTATGTGGTGCTATAAAAATAACTTGGTATGGATTGGGAGTCACTGAAGAAAAGGGACGAACTGACAAGGATTAGAAATGTATAAAGTAGTGCTATGAAAGTACAAGTTCTCTTCATATTTGATGGTGAGTTCAACTGAGCTATTGACCTGGCTAATGATGACTTTATATTTGATGGTGGGTTCAACTGGGCGATTGACCCAGCTAATGATGACTTTATATTTGATGGTGGGTTCAACAGGGCGATTGACCCAGCTAATGATGACTTTATATTTGATGTTGATGGGTTCAACAGGGTGATTGACCTAGCTAATGATGACTTTATATTTGATGTTGGTGGGTTCGACTGGGTGATTGACCTATCTAATGGTGACTTTGTATTCGATGTTGGTGGGTTCGACTGGGTGATTGACCCAGCTAATGATGACTTCATATTTGATGGTGGGTTCAACTGGGTGATTGACCTAGCTAATGATGACTTTATATTTGATGTTGATGGGTTCAACAGGGTGATTGACCTAGCTAATGATGACTTTATATTTGATGTTGGTGGTTCAACTGGGCGCTAATGGTGACTATATTTGATGATGGTGGGTTCAACTGGGCAATTGACATAGCTATTGATGACTTTATATTTGATGTTGGTGGGTTCAACTGGGTGATTGACCTAGCTAATGATGACTTTATATTTGATGTTGGTGGGTTCAACAGGGTGATTGACCTAGCTAATGATGACTTTATATTTGATGTTGGTGGGTTCAACTGGGCGCTAATGGTGACTATATTTGATGATGGTGGGTTCAACTGGGCAATTGACATAGCTATTGATGACTTTATATTTGATGTTGGTGGGTTCAACTGGGTAATTGACCTAGCTAATGATGACTTTATATTTGATGTTGGTGGGTTCGACTGGGTGATTGACCTATCTAATGGTGACTTTGTATTCGATGTTGGTGGGTTCGACTGGGTGATTGACCCAGCTAATGATGACTTCATATTTGATGGTGGGTTCAACTGGGTGATTGACCTAGCTAATGATGACTTTATATTTGATGTTGATGGGTTCAACAGGGTGATTGACCTAGCTAATGATGACTTTATATTTGATGTTGGTGGGTTCAACTGGGCGCTAATGGTGACTATATTTGATGATGGTGGGTTCAACTGGGCAATTGACATAGCTATTGATGACTTTATATTTGATGTTGGTGGGTTCAACTGGGTGATTGACCTAGCTAATGATGACTTTATATTTGATGTTGGTGGGTTCAACTGGGCGATTGACCTAGCTAATGGTGACTATATTTGATGATGATGGGTTCAACTGGGTGATTGACCTAGCTAATGATGACTTTATATTTGATGTTGGTGGGTTCAACTGGGCGATTGACCTAGCTAATGATGACTTTATATTTGATGTTGGTGGGTTCAACAGGGCGATTGACCTAGCTAATGATGACTTTATATTTGATGTTGGTGGGTTCAACTGGGCGCTAATGGTGACTATATTTGATGATGGTGGGTTCAACTGGGCAATTGACATAGCTATTGATGACATCAGGGTGTTAGTGGTGCCATGGCACACTTGTGCCTTTAGGGAGGTACTGTCGCTTGCAGGCTGAATCAGCAAATCTCAGTTTGCTTATAACTTCAGTTATCCTTTTGTCCAGTGTGTCCTCTGATCTCTACTTCTTTCCTTTACTTCTCTATGTGTCACAATATCTGTGAATATATTTACATTGGCAACAAAGGTTGAAAATAAAAAAGGGGATTTTAAAGGCTTGTAATACTTCACTCAGTTCCAGGGGTGATATTAGAACAAGCATAAATTACGTGGATGCTTATTTCTAGGATTTAGCAGTTCTAAGGTAAAATAATTCTGTACTGAAAAAAAGTCACAAGAATCACATGCTGGGAAAACAAAGTGAACTCTAGTAACAAATGGTTGACAACTTTAATTAGTAGTCATATGTTTGTCTGGTATACTAATTTGTTCATATACACACACATACTAGTTCCATGAACATCTGTACATATGGTTCACAGGCAGCAGTTATCTATCAGTGAACATCATCACAGATCTACAGTTGTCAACAGTGTTGCTAGGATACACCTTCATCTGTGTACATGTTGCTAGGATATTCTTTCATCTCATGTACATATTGCTGGGATACACTTACAATTTGTGTACATTGTTGCTAGGATCTATGGACATCTTGTGTACATGTTACTAGGAGATACATTTAGTCAAAAGTATAAGTTCCCACATCACGCAGCAATGTCAGTTTATGCACACCCACACATCTTGTGGCAATGTCAGTTTATGCACACCCACACATCTTGTGGCAATGTCAGTTTATGCACACCCACACATCTTGTGGCAATGTCAGTTTATGCACACCCACACATCTTGTGGCAATGTCAGTTTATGCACACCCACACATCTTGTGGCAATGTCAGTGTTTGCACACCCACACATCTTGTGGCAATGTCAGTGTTTGCATATCCACACATGTTGTATGTAAAACATGTTATCACATGCACAACAAAACAGCCACAACAACAAAAACAAGGAAATGTATCTAGAAGTAAATCACTAAAGACAATAATCCATGGTATTCCATTAGCAAAAAGTAGTCTAAAGATAAACTGCAAGAAAGTTAATTTCAACAATGGACATTGCAAACAGACAGCCAGTCTACAGTTACTCTGTTACAAGGAGAAAACTTGTTACCATTGCCTTCGACACATAGTAGCAATGCTTCAGCATAAATGTTATCTTATGGCATGTTGCGTATCCCTTACAGTCAACTCCAGCATTGTTTGGCTGTTTGCAATTCCTGGGCAAGTTTTACATTCAGTAGTTTGTCATTGCTTTCTGAATGGCCCACATGTAGTGGTGTATGATTGTAGCAATGAGATTTTCATATCCCACAAAAGACATGAATTTTAAATGTCCGTTGTTCATTTAAATGTGTATGCAATCTGTTGGAAGTGTGTGTAATCTGGAGGGAGCCTCCCGTGGGTATGTGAAGAATTTACGACGGATCAACATCATGGCACACAGGTGTAGCCCATAAGTGCTTCATTCTACTCATAACTCAAGCTGAGTCCGGAGAATCTCGGCTCAGTGCACAAACTCTGTAGCACCGGTGAGGATCCTGAAATACTTTGCATAGATTTTTAACTCAAAATTTTGCCCGGGCAGTTCCGTTAGGCAACTCTTTTTTAAAATTTCCAACTGCCAATGAATTTGTTATGTGCGCAATAATACACACGGGCATCCAATCTCACTACCCAGAGACCAGGGGAAATTTTGTTACTAGAAGACCATGTGAAAAAAATCCGCCCTCACCAGGGCTTGAACCCGGGACCTCCAGCACTTGAGGCGGACACCATACCTTGAGACCAGTCAGCCCCCTAAAGAGTTCAGACCATTACATTATCTAAGCCTGTATGCAGGGAGGAAGGTGACCGGTCTTTCCCCTCCCACAGCAGACAGTCAGGGCTGGCATTGAACCCTAATACAACCAAGCTCATGCCCTAACCACTACACCAATGGGCCAGCTCAATAACAAAGCACAGGCAATATCATCATCTTCAAACTATCATCACATGGATAGAGACTTCAACAATCATGGCACTGCTTGTCCAACAGTAAAAGGACCCAAGACTAGGAGAGGAAAGCTGATGATGAAAACCACCAACCAGATATTAACTAAAGGAATGCAGATGTTACAATTTACTCATGAAGCTTCCTGATCATTCCATCCCACTGAATGACTGCCTTATGCTCTGTAATTCCATGTATTCCTACATCTATGCATGTCAACTTTATACCTCGTTTTACTTGTACAATTTCAAAATAAACATTTCAAATGACCTTTTCAGCATGTAAACACACATTGTTTTTACACACAGACTTAAGCTTTGTGGCTTATCTTGAGGAAATTAATGTGGTAGTTTTCCTTTGCATTCCACATGAGATGTACATGTAGTAAATAGTACACTGTGGGTAGCTCTTCCAATTACATAGATATTCGTTATGACTGACAATCTGTAACACGTGTTATGTACACTGGATCTGTGACTTGTTTCACCATTACCTGAAAAATGTTTTGGGTATCTGGCCTATTATCCCAGGATAAGGTGGTGTGTGTATATACAGTAACAATGGTGATATCAAAGAAAATGGTGACA
Organism: Cepaea nemoralis; assembly: GCA_014155875.1. Taxonomy (NCBI): domain Eukaryota; kingdom Metazoa; phylum Mollusca; class Gastropoda; order Stylommatophora; family Helicidae; genus Cepaea; species Cepaea nemoralis. The sequence continues at coordinate 58,725 of JACEFZ010014444.1, forward strand.
CCAAAATGTGACGTAGAAATAGAAGGAAAAATACTTAACCAAGTGGATAATTTTAGATACCTAGGGGCATTTATAACATCAGATGGAAGATGTACAAGACTGCAATGGCTGGGGCATATAGAAAGAATGGAACATAATAGGGAAACAAAACTCGCTTACACAGGAAATAAATGACCGCAGACCCCGAGGTAGACCAAGAAGACGGTGGAGAGATAATATACATATATATATATATTGCAGGATCAGATGACATACAACATCCTCAGGTTTCTAATTTCACAAATCTCCACCTATTCCCTGTAGAGCAGTGGCTAGCACACTTGCCTGCTGACACGGTGGATGTGTGGTTGAATCCCTCCGAGGCCAGGGTTGTTTGTTCACTGACCAGTGTATTCCCAACCTAACACGTTTCCTGGGAGGTACAGCCAGCTGGTGTGTTACTGACCAAATCACACACTGAATGCTGATTGGTCTAATATGTGGCTGCACCATATACCCCATACACTTGTGAACAAGAGTGCTGCACTGTTTTTTGTGTGTGTGGTGTTGTTTGTTTTGTTACAATGGACTAAAATTAAACACCTTTCATGAAGAAGGGAAGTGGACACCTTAATTTGGGGAGGGGAAATGGACATTGAATAATATTCTGAACATCATCACAGGAATCTGTAGGCATCATTTTTTGAATCACAGTTCATATAATTCTACAAACAGTTGTAACATAACATACACATCAGTAACACAGAATTCATATTTTTCAGAAAAAAACAAATACAAATATACAAGTCAGTTTCAGATCTTGAGTCCCCCTTAAACTGTTATTACAGCTGTTCCCCTAATCTGTTATTACAGCTGTGTTCCCCTAAACCGTTATTACAGTTGTGGCCCCTTAACCCTACCAGACCTGAGGCCCTGAACCTAACTGTCCCCTATACCTGGGCTCCTGAGCATTAAAGGGAAAAAACCAACATGATATAGAAAAATGTTAGTTACATGCAAACAAGTGGTTAGAATAAGATGGAACTTGGAGACACTGTAGAAAATAGGTCTACCTTTCATCTAGCGCCAATATTCCACCTGTGTATGCCAATCAACCCAGCAGAATGAGCCTTGTTTCACACAGAGGTACTTCTTGCAAAGTGAGCACCAGATGTTGCTCTTCACCTTCTTCTATGGATTGTCTTTGTAAGACACTCCGGGATTTTGCTTGTTGTACCTGGAGTTCTTTTCCATGCACACAACACAGATATGATTAGACGATGTCCCAGGGGGAATCTCTGGAAAATGATTGCCAGAGGTCATCCGCTGAGGGCAGGGTTCCTTTTGTGGGTGGTGGTGGGCTGATGTCCTGTATCTACCAATAAGTTGCAGGCACAGTTTCTGAATATATCTGGTGAAATAATCTGGCTTTTTTGAAGCAGCTTGCTGCTTTGAAGCATACAAGATATAAGAATTATAAATGACCTATATAGATAATTTTATAAAAAGCCGCCGGGGCCAGCGGTAATGACGACGAGACCGGTGAAGGCGGGTCATCTGGTCATTTTTGTCACAGCCACCCATATATTTATTATAGTCTTTCGCCAGCTGTGGCATCTGTATTTCTTGCACACTGCCATCTTTATTTCTTCTCTTTATTACAACATTTTGGGTTGGATCGTGGTAGTTTGAAATAAATGTGATGGGCTTTCTGTCCTGCCAAACTAGACATGTTACACTTTCTTGACATAGATAGCGACTGTCACCCCTAGCAAGGTTTTTTACACTTTTCAGCAACTTAGGAAACTGCTTCCTGTTTTGCTGCAGGGTTCCCACATGGGGGCAGACATCTGCAATGACTAACCATGAGATTTGACCACGATTAGTTGGTTATTTTTAGTTTGTGACACAATTTTTTCACATACTAGGCAAAATACCCAAAATTAGGTTCAGCGGTCTAGCGGCAGAATAGGAAATTCCCGACGAATGGGTACAGCGGTCTGGTAGGGTTAAACTGTTATTACAGCTGTGACCCAATAAACCATTCCCCCATAAACTGTAACACACTACGGAAAGTTAAAATGTTTATCAAATCACAAACAGCCATTAATTGCTGGGGTTGTGTGCAACGTCGTATACAAGAACATGCAATTAACTTCTAACTAATTATCTTCATATGTTTTGAGGTCTGCCACTATTTTGTTCTTAATTCCTTTCTTCTGTAAATGTTGCTTGCCCTTATCAGTTCGTTGTGATAAACCCCAACTCCAGGTTGATTCACTAGCCATTTCAGTAGTTTGCCATGGCTTTCTGAACAAGAAGTCACACACAATTAATTATCCAAAGATACTAAGCGTGCTACTTATTACAGTTTCCTACCAATTAGAGTGATATCTGGATACTCTTCACATATGCATCCTAGGATTTTGCACGCATCAAAGATGATAATGAAACAAACACAAATATAACTGAACTGTTACTTGCTCCCTGAACCAACATGCTCTCCCTGAATCAACGACTATCTACATACTAGTACACCCTGTGAACAGATACACATTATCACGCGTGCTATGCTAGCTATATCACATCTAAACTACCGCAAGTCAACTACTTCACAAATAGCATGGTTTGATACAATGTCCGGTTGACTGTATGGACATGGGTCATTTCTCACAATCTTACACACATGAGAAAGAAAATGCATTTCTGTCTGGTAGGTCAGTGTAGTCGATCTAACTGACTATCAACTGTACTTCTGTATAGTCAACATATTGGAAACTTCCCGCGTTAAAAGAAAATCTCTACAGGATATTTATTGTGCCCCAATGTCTCCCAGAAAACTTATGTGGCCATCGCTAGTGCCACCAGATATCATACACTTCTGTCAACTCTTGATGTGTCTGGCCACTGATGCCACAAAATAATGGATAGAAGGAGTTAAAAATAATGGTGTGTTACACAAGACAGTAATGCCAACTGTTTAAGATTGAAGGAGTCAGTGTAACAACTGTCTGTGACTGAGAGAGTCAGTGTAACAACTGTCTGTGACTGAGAGAATCAGTGTTAACTGTCTGTGGTTGAGGGAGTCAGTGTAACAACTGTCTGTGACTGAGAGAGTCAGTGTAACAACCGTCTGTGACTGAGAGAGTCAGTGTAACAACTGTCTGTGACTGAGAGAGTCAGTGTAACAAATGTCTGTGACTGAGGGAGTCAGTGTAACAACTGTCTGTGGTTGAGGGAGTCGGTGTAACAACTATCTGTGACTGAGGGAATCAGTGTAATAACTGTCTGTGGTTGAGAGTCAGTGTAACAACTGTCTGTGACTGAGGGAGTCAGTGTAACAACTGTCTGTGGTTGAGGGAGTCAGTGTAACAAATGTCTGTGACTGAGGGAGTCAGTGTAACAACTGTCTGTGGTTGAGGGAGTCAGTGTAACAAATGTCTGTGGTTGAGAGAGTCAGTGTAACAACTGTCTGTGGTTGAGAGAGTCGGTGTAACAACTATCTGTGACTGAGGGAATCAGTGTAATAACTGTCTGTGGTTGAGAGAGTCAGTGTAACAACTGTCTGTGACTGAGGGAATCAGTGTAATAAATGTCTGTGGTTGAGGGAGTCAGTGTAACAACTGTCTGTGACTGAGGGAGTCAGTGTAACAACTGTCTATGACTGAGGGAATCAGTGTAATAACTGTCTGTGGTTGAGAGTCGGTGTAACAACTGTCTGTGACTGAGGGAATCAGTGTAATAACTGTCTGTGGTTGAGAGTCAGTGTAACAACTGTCTGTGACTGAGGGAGTCAGTGTAACAACTGTCTGTGGTTGAGGGAGTCAGTGTAACAACTGTCTGTGACTGAGGGAGTCAGTGTAATAACTGTCTGTGGTTGAGAGAGTCAGTGTAAAACTGTCTGTGGTTGAGGGAGTCAGTGTAACAACTGTCTGTGACTGAGGGAGTCAGTGTAATAACTGTCTGAGGTTGAGAGAGTCACTGTAATAACTGTCTGTGGTTGAGAGAGTCAGTGTAACAACTGTCTGTGGTTGAGAGAGGCAGTGTAACAACTGTCTGTGACTGAAGGAGTCAGTGTAATAACTGTCTGTGGTTGAGAGAGTCAGTGTAACAACTATCTGTGGTTGAGAGAGTCATTGTAACAAATGTCTGTGACTGAGAGAGTCTGTAACAACTGTCTGTGGTTGAGGGAGTCAGTGTAATAACTGTCTGTGGTTGAGAGAGTCAGTGTAACAACTGTCTGTGGTTGAGAGAGTCAGTGTAAAACTTTCTGTGGTTGAGGGAGTCAGTGTAACAACTGTCTGTGACTGAGGGAGTCAGTGTAATAACTGTCTGAGGTTGAGAGAGTCACTGTAATAACTGTCTGTGGTTGAGAGAGTCAGTGTAACAACTGTCTGTGGTTGAGAGAGGCAGTGTAACAACTGTCTGTGACTGAAGGAGTCAGTGTAATAACTGTCTGTGGTTGAGAGAGTCAGTGTAACAACTATCTGTGGTTGAGAGAGTCATTGTAACAAATGTCTGTGACTGAGAGAGTCAGTGTAACAACTGTCTGTGGTTGAGGGAGTCAGTCTAACACATGTCTGTGACTGAGAGAGTCAGTGTAACAACTGTCCGTGGTTGAGGGAGTCAGTGTAACAAATGTCTGTGACTGAGAGAGTCAGTGTAACAACTGTCTGTGGTTGAGGGAGTCAGTGTAACAACTGTCTGTGACTGAGAGAGTCAGTGTAACAACTGTCTGTGGTTGTGGGAGATGCTGTAGGGGTTGTTAAAGTGGCACAAAAGATGACCAGTGGTCAAACCTATCAAGACTGGGTAGTTAATATTTGTGGAAGAACACGATCGTCTGTGCCCCTTGAAGAAGCTACATTTGAACTTTACACTCAGGAGCTCTAGTACAGGCTCACTGAATGTCAAGGTAAGCTGGGTCCAAAGGTCAATCCACTGGCAGTGTTAGCACAACCTGTGTTCTCAATCTGATAACTTGTTAAATGGTGTATTTCTTTCATTTCTGCCTCTCTAGCTTCTCAAGTTTAACCTTTACTTGTCCATTATATGTGGTTTCTGAATCAAATTTCACATGAAATAAACATATAAATATTACAGAAAGAATATTGCGATCAATTCTTTGGCTCATTTCTTTGTCATACAAAACTGTTATTGCGATACGAAGTGACGTAATCCACAAATCCACGAGTGGATACTCCTAGACAGACAGGGACACGAAGCTGTTGTACTGGGAGATGTTACGCTTGAGAATGTCAGAGCAGGGGCCTAAGACGCGCTCAAACCGTGCTCGGTCAAGTTTAACGCACTTAAGGGGGCCTCTGGCCACAACTGTCGCTGCTCTGGGACGGTCTAGCAGCAGGGCTATCTCACCTGGAAGATAGAAAAGTATGTCAAGGTCAGCAAGTGTCCACACTGGCAAAGTATCATAACTGATTGAAATGTACGGTAGATGATTTATCATTTTATATTTTTCTGCACAAACATAATATAGATATAGACAATTATCAACTGTACCCAACCATTCTGGAATTTCATAGACTTTTTCATCAATGTGAAATGTCATAGATTTTCTCATCAATGTGGAATGCCAGCTTTTCACATCAATGTGAAATGTCATAGTTTTCTTTTTCATCAATGTGGATTGTCATAGATTTTCTCATCAATGTGAAATGTCATTGACTTTCTCATCAATGTGGAGTGTCAGCTTTTCTCATCAATGTAGAATGTCAGCTATTCTTGTCAATGTAAAATGTCAGTCTTTCTCATCAATGTGGAAGGTCACTGATTTTCTAATCAGTGTGGAATGTCATTGATTTTCTCATTGATGTGAAATGTCATCTTTTCTCATCAATGTGGAATGTCATTGATTTTCTCATCAATGCGGATTCTCAGCTTTTCTTCTCATCAATGTGCAATGTCTTAGATTTTCTCACCAATATGGAATGTAATAGAGTGTCTCATTTATGTGGAATGTCATAGATTTTCTCTTCAATGTGGAACTTTATTGACTTTCTTATCAATGTGGAATGTTATTGAAATTGTTCTTTGCAGGACATTGCAATCAACCCCAGGTTTACTTTCTAGACATTCTTACATTCAGTAGTTTGCTATTGCTTTCTGAAACAAGAAGTCAATGTTTATGTTCAACGACCAGTGTAGACAATGACCTCACCATCAGAGCTAGTTTAAGAGTAAGCACTTCAGTGTACCCTCCCAATGGCGTTCCTCCGCCCGAAGCCGTCGGCACAATGTCGGGTGTCAGGTTTGGTGACACTGCCCAACATTCGGCACTAACAGAAAGCAGGTAGCAACCTCTTCTGCCATATGGTAACTCATTCATAAATAAATTCTGATCTCTCTCTCTCTCTCTCTCTCTCTCTCTCTCTCTCTCTCTCTCTCTCTCTCTCTCTTCTCTCTCGTAAGACGGGCCTGTGTGCCCAATTTGTAACCCTTTTAAAATAAAGTTGAATCTCTCTCTCTCTCTCTCTCTCTCTCTCTCTCTCTCTCTCTCTCTCTCTCTCTCTCTCTCTCTCTCTCTCTCTCTCTCTCTCTCTCATGAAACGCACACGTAGGTTTTTGTAAACAATCCATTTTCTAACAGAAACTTACCAAAGTAATCGGAAGGTCCCAGCCGCCCCACTTCCACGGGCTCCTCATTATCAGATCTTCTCTGTAGCACCGCCGCCGTGCCCTGCACAGAATCATGGGAAGGGAATACTTGGGGAGTTAATCGTGTGTTAGTGGAGTCAGCCAACTAGGCTAATGCTGTCAGTCAACTGTCTTCTTTATCTGCATAACATTTGCTTCTTGCAAGTCATCTTTATAGCTGGTTCTCGTACCCTCTCCCTTCTTGGGGATGATATATATTCTCTGTGTAAGGTGTTTATAATATCTGTGTGTCTATGTAAGGTCTTTATAAATCTGTATGTGTTTATGTAAGGTCTTTATAAATCGGTCTCTGTGTAATATCTTTACAACCTGTGTTTATGTAAGGTCTTTATAATCTCTGTGCGTCTCTTTGATGTATCAGTGCATGCTTAGTGCTTGTGTCATGTCAGTATGCGTTTAGTGCTTGTAGATGTGTCAGTGCATGTTTAGTGCTTGTATGATGTATCAGTGCGTGCTTTATAATCTGTGTCTATTTAGGGTCTATATAAATCTGTCTATATAAGGTCTTTATAAATATGTCTGTCTGTGTAAGGTCTTTGTAAAATGTCATCATTTATTTACCTCCGAAAGGTCATCATTTCTTAACCTCTATAACGTCATCATTTCTTTACCTCCAAAATTATGAAGAAGTCCTCGCCAGGTTCCCCCTGCCTAACAATCTGCTGCTTGTCTTCAAACTGTACGGGCTCTAATGCATCGGCCACAGTCAATCGCTCCCATTTGTCCAGGTTTTCTGGGAAATACAAAACACTACAACTCAAGCTAAATTTGACAGGAAGTTAACTCATCTCCTAAGTTGTGGGGAAATACATCCTCCATAGATGCTTCATACAGTTCCTACAGTTGGATAAAGCCACTCCCGGGAAGGTTAACCCGGTCAACAAATGCCCGCAGAAGTCGGCCTAACGGCGCAAGAACGCAGCTCTGCTGTAAACAGGCACAACGCAATCACATCCGAAAAAAAAAAAACTCCGGATGAACGAAGAAGAAGAGGAAGGATAAAGCCACTTATCTGTATCTCCAAGGTGAAGTGGTTCAGCCATCTGCCTCATGTTCTGAAGGGCATTGGTTCGTTCCTCAGATGACAACATTTAGAGCATGACTGCAATTTTTCCCAGAGACTCCCGGGAGTCATCGCCGAAGCCACGGAGTTGGTGATGGGATGAAACCCGGTGCAATAACATAGGCCCGTTGGAGTTGTGTGTGTTAAAGCTGCATGTATCAGAGAATCTTAGCAAGAAAACAAAACTGCTATGGATATGTTCTGTGTCAGCACCATCACATTTTGCAGGCCTGAGTGCACCCACAGACAGATGGTCAGTCTTTCCCTTCCGTAACAAATGGCGAGAGCTGTCATGGAATCCTTATCTGACCACGCTGTGCCATTGCCAGCAGAAGACATTCAGAGATTCCTGCTACAGCTGCATGTTTCAGACAGCCATCCTTCCGTAAGTTAGACAGTTGCATGACCTTTACAGGACATGGTAGTCAATCCCAATTGGCTGTCTGTGATTTACTAGACAGTGCTAGTTCAGTAGTTTGTCATTGATCTCTGAACGGCCGACACTCCACACCATCAAACTCAACACATGCAGTCTGCCTTCAAATCGTCCACAGCTTATTTGACACCCTCAACACGGGGTGGTGAAGAACTAGTAAACTGTCCTCTAGCCAGAGTGTGGCTTAGCTTTCCTACGGCATAACACAATCAGTTATCTCTTTAAGTTGCATGTGTCGGACAGAATTCCACCACGACGTTCTGCAAAAAGTACCTGCTACAAGATCATGAATACATCTGACCGCTTGTTGCCAAATGAGCAAGTAGGTAACAAATACAAAAACAGCCACTAGTAGGTCTGCCTAAACAGGCAGATGTGTAAGGTTTGTTCCAGAGCGTGATTGGTACTGGAGTGTGGTTTGTGTCAGTACATGGTTTGTGTCAGTGCGTGGTTTGTGTCAGTGTGTGGATTGTGTCAGTGCGTGGTTTGTGTCAGTGCATGGTTTGTGTCAGTGTGTTTGTGTGTGTTTTTTTTTTTTTTTTTTTTTTTTTTTTTTTTGGTGTCAGTGCGTGGTTTGTGTCAGTGTGTGGATTGTGTCAGTGCGTGGTTTGTGTCAGTGCATGGTTTGTGTCAGTGCATGGCTTGTGTCAGTGCGTGGCTTGTGTCAGTGTGTGGTTTGTGTCAGTACATGGCTTGTGTCAGTGTGTGGGTTGTGTCAGTGTGTGGGTTGTGTCAGTGGTTGGTTTGTGTCAGTAGTTGGTTTGTGTCAGTGCATGGTTTGTGTCAGTGGGTGGTTTGTGTCAGTGCATGGTTTGTGTCAGTGCATGGTTTGTGTCAGTGCGTGGTGTGTGTCAGTGCGTGGTTTGTGTCTGTGTGTGGTTTGTCTCAGTGGGTGGCTTGTGTCAGTGCGTGGTTTGTGTCAGTGTGTGGTTTGTGTCAGTGCGTGGTTTGTGTCAGTGCGTGGTTTGTGTCTGTGTGTGGTTTGTCTCAGTGGGTGGCTTGTGTCAGTGCGTGGTTTGTGTCAGTGCGTGGTTTGTGTCTGTGTGTGGTTTGTCTCAGTGGGTGGCTTGTGTCAGTGCGTGGTTTGTGTCAATGTGTGGCTTGTCTCAGTGGGTGGCTTGTGTCAGTGGGTGGTTTGTGTCAGTGGGTGGCTTGTCTCAGTGGGTGGCTTGTCTCAGTGGGTGGTTTGTGTCAGTGGGTGGTTTGTGTCAGTGCATTGTGTCAGTGGGTGGTTTGTGTCAGTGGGTGGTTTGTGTCAGTGCGTGGCTTGTCTCAGTGGGTGGCTTGAGTCAGTGGGTGGTTTGTGTCAGTGGGTGGTTTGTCTCAATGCGTGGTTTGTGTCAGTGTGTGGTTTGTGTCAGTGCATGGTTTGTCTCAGTGGGTGGTTTGTGTCAGTGCGTGGTTTGTGTCAGTGCATGGTTTGTCTCAATGCGTGGTTTGTGTCAGTGCGTGGTTTGTGTCAGTGGGTAGTTTGTGTCAGTGGGTAGTTTGTGTCAGTGCATGGTTTGTGTCAGTGGGTGATTTGTGTCAGTGCGTGATTTGTGTCAGTGTGTGCTTTGTGTCAGTGCATGGTTTGTGTCAGTGTGTGGTTTGTGTCAGTGTGTGGTTTGTATCAGTGGGTGGTTTGTGTCAGTGCATGGTTTGTGTCTCAAACTGAGATCACACTGGTACTGACAGCCAAACAGCCTACTGGCTAGGCTAACATGCTACAGGCTAAGCTAACACACTACAGGCTAGGCTAACATGCTACTGGTCAGGCTAGCACGCTACTGGTTAGGCTAACACACTGCAGGCTAGGCTAACACGCTACAGGCTAGGCTAACATGCTACAGGCTAGGCTAACACGCTACAGGCTAGGCTAACATGCTACAGGCTAGGCTAACATGCTACAGGCTAGGCTAACATGCTACAGGCTAGGCTAACATGCTACAGGCTAGGCTAACATGCTACAGCCTAGACTAACATGCAACAGGCTAGGCTAGCACGCTAGTGTTCATGTGTTCAAATCCTCCCATGTCAACCCAGTCTAACACAAGTACCAGGAAATGTTCTGGGAAGTAAAGGCAGATGGAGTGAGACTGAGCACTTCACCCATCAAAGCTGACAGCTCTATTAAAATATGTCACCAGCACCATATACCCAATACACGTCGAGCCACAGAAAAGAGTTCTCTATGTCTTTGTTGTCCAGCCACATGTAGACAGTCAACATTTTTTTGGGGACATTTTACGAGAAGAAATAAATTAGAGAACTTGGTGACAACTGGCAAGATCAAGGGGAAAAGAACAAGGGGAAGACAGAGAAGTAAATACCTGGATAGCTTGACCACATGGCATGGTTGAGACAGAAACACTGAGCTGATCCACAACTCTGGTGATCGAGTGAAATGGCGAATAATGACTGCCCACGCTTACCGGCATAGCACATGATGGATGGATGAATGATTTATCACAGAACAAGCAACCACTGACCTAAAATGGACACCTTGCTGAGAAAGTCTTCATAGATTTTCCTCTTGCGGATTGTGCTCCCCTGAAATTGAAAACAATCTGATTAAATACGTCAACAAATATCTATCAGTTCTACACAAAATAATCCACATAAATACATCAACAAATTATCAGTTCTACACAAAACAATCCACATAAGTACATCAAAAATTATCAGTTCTTCACAAAACAATCCACATAAATACATCAACAAATATCAATCAGTTCTACACAAAACAATCCAATAAATACATCAACAAATATCAATCAGTTCTACACAAAACAATCCACATAAATACATCAACAAATATCAATCAGTTCTACACAAAACAATCCACATAAATACATCAACAAATATCAATCAGTTCTACACAAAACAATCCACATAAATACATCAACAAATATCAATCAGTTCTACACAAAACAATCCAATAAATACATCAACAAATTATCAGTTCTACACAAAACAATCCACATAAATACATCAACAAATTATCAGTTCTACACAAAACAATCCACATAAATACATCAACAAATTATCAGTTCTACACAAAACAATCCACATAATACATCAACAAATTATCAGTTCTACACAAAACAATCCAATAAATACATCAACAAATTATCAGTTCTACACAAAACAATCCACATAAATACATCAACAAATTATCAGTTCTACACAAACAATCCACATAAATACATCAACAAATTATCAGTTCTACACAAAACAATCCATATAAATACATCAAGAAATTATCAGTTCTACACAAAACAATCCATATAAATACATCAACAAATTATCAGTTCTACACAAAACAATCCACATAATACATCAACAAATATCTATCAGTTCTACACAAAACAATCCACATAAATATAAGGGACGTTCATTTGAAATCCATTAGTGCTGCACCGCACGTAATTGCGTACATTGAACATGATCATATCATAGTCATGTGATAAGTACTGACCAATGAATAAAAGAGCATGTGCTTATCGTCTCATGATGCATAGGTTCTGTTTCTGACCGTTCAAAAAATGATCGGGTTGATCCAAAATCCGCCCAAAGAAGCTCAAAGAGCGGTGATTCAGTTTCTTTCATTTGAAGGAGACCAGTGGACATTCATCGAAGAATGCAGACAGCGTGTGGTAACAAATGTGTGTCGAAGACAACAGTGACAGACTTGGCACGAATGTTTTGGAAAGGACGTCAGTTCACGACAGATCTTCGATGGCCGGGTCAATCGCATATTGTTGCAACAGAAAACAATCATCGCCAAAATTGATGCAGCAGTAGAGATGAACCGTTGTCGAAGCATACGTTCGCTAGAGAACAAATTTGATGTGTCAATTGGGACAATTCAAAAGGTCGTTCATAAGAAACTGCAATATCGGAAGGTGAGTTCACAGTGGGTACCACGGATGTTGACCGACCACCAAAAAGAGGGACGCATGGAATGGTGTTTGAACCACTTGCTGCGTTACAGAGTGGAGGGTGATGCATTTCTCTTTCGCATAGTGGCAGGCGATGGATCATGGTGTCAACACTTTAAGCCAAGCAGCAAAAGAGAGAGCATGCAATGGAAGCATGCTGGATCACCAAAAGCCAAAAAATTCAAGTTACAGGTTTCCGCTAGTAAGGTTATGCTGAGCGCATTTTTTGACCATGAAGGCCTTTAAAGAACCTGGTGTCAACATCAACTCTACCCACCACTTGCAAACACTAGACAAAGCTGCAAAAAGCCATCAAGAATAAACGACCAGACATGCTTTCTCATGGTGTGATATTGTTGCACAATAATGTTCGTCCGCATGTCGCAAAGATTGTGCAAGAAGTATTAGCAAGGAAGAACTAGGAAGTTCTGCAACATCCAGCCTATAGTCCTGATTTGTCACCACGTGATTTTCATTTGTTCGGACTTCAAACAAAAAAAGCTCTCAAGGGGCAACGATTTCACACAGATGCAGACGTAATGAATGCGGCAAACACTTGGTTCAGTGAGCAACCACAATCCTTTTTTGCGGATGGCATTCGCCGCCTACCTAAGCAATGGGATGCTTGCCTGAATGCCCACGGTGACTTCTTTTGACCAACCCAAGGTGCATAATTCATTCAAAATGAATGCTTTGTTTAATTCTACCACACCTGTTAATGTTTCTTTCATGCGTTTGTAATAAAGCCATTGGAACGGGTTTTAAATGAAGGTCCGTAACACAATCATCAGCAAATATTTATCCAGAAAAGTCACATGTTGGAGAATACGCTTATTTCCTGTGACAACAAACGAATATGAGTAACTGGCCATGTTTGCTGTCCCTAAAGAAGAAAATATGAACTAACATTTTACGGAAACATTCTTAGAATAGCCTGGAACAAGAAGATGAACAATACTCGCCTCATACAAGATCTGAACCTCCAACAAAACAGAAACACTCTTTGAATAGCCTGGAACAAGAAGATGAACAATACTCACGTCATACAAGATCTGAACCTCCAACAAAACAGAAACATTGTTAGAATAGCCTGGAACAAGAAGATGAACAATACTCACGTCATACAAGATCTGAACCTCCAACAAAACAGAAACATTGTTAGAATAGCCTGGAACAAGAAGATGAACAATACTCATGTCATACAAGATCTGAACCTCAAACAAAACAGAAACATTGTTAGAATAGCCTGGACCAAGAAGATGAACAATACTGACGTCCTACAAGATCTGAACAAAACTGGCTTACGAACAGTACCCTCATCATCATCATCTTTCACTTTTGCTGTCAAGCGTCGTGGGGAGGAATAGCTAACATTCCAACACCCGATGGGTGGCACTGGATAGTGTCATTCCATGTGATTGTACATTGTCAGTCAATTTTCTTTTTGGGCGTCATCTTGCTCTAATATTAGATCTTCTTTCATGTAGGGCCAGTGCTGGTAACAGGATGGCGGATATTAATTTGAAAGAATTGTTGTCCAAAGAGTTAATGAGTAGGGACATGAAGAGAGAGATTTAAAATTTGAATGACAACAAAGCAATTCACATGTGTCATGCCCAGTTCTCCCCTTTCCACTTTCCCCATATCTCTCTCTCTCTCTCTCTCTCTCTCTCTCTCTCTCTCTCTCTCTCTCTCTCTCTCTCTCTCTCTCTCTCTCTCTCTCTCTCTCTCTCTCTCTCTCACACACACACACACGAAAGAAATGGGGACAGCTGGGCAGTACTTTTGCCCGGACCTGGAGCTAACAATTTAAGACGAATTACAGAAGCCCAGGGAAAATCATTTGTTGCATTATCTCCCCTGCAGTCTAATGATGGTATTCCACGCGATTGGACAGTTCATCTGCCGGAAGCATCATCTAGCCAATCAGACGCCTAGCCAGGAAACCAATCACAACATCTTTATTCTGTTTCCTGTTCTCTCTACCTGAAAACAGTGAGATTACAGGAGATCCTCTGTCACGTCAGCATTTTAAAGTGATGTGTACAGTTCTGAAACTGAGTGTAGGGGTTGTAATTCCGCGCTTTTACTCTCTCTCTCTCTTTTTCTCTCATACAATCTTCTGGGTTTTCTCTTACTTCTACCTCTCTCTCATACAATCTTCTAGGTTCTCTTTTACTCTCTCTCTCTCCTCTATCTCTCACACACACACACATACTTTTGGGTTCCCTCTTACTTCCTTGGTTCTCTCTCATTTTCTCACTCTTCTCTCTTATTATAATTTTTCTCTCTCAAGATTCATTGTTGTCTCTCTCCTCTTCCATATTCTCTCACTTTGTCTCTCCTCTCTTATATTCTCACTTTTCCGTTTCTTTTCTATCATACTTTCTCATCTTCCCTCTCATAATCTTTCACTATTTCAATTCTTTCTCACTGCAAAGAGTGTGGCAGGCTTGTGTGGCTAGGAGAAAACCGGACACACACCTGGTATAGACAAAAATTGGTACAGACATGACCTGGTACAGACAACACATGGTACAAATAACACCTGGTACAGACAGCACCTGGTATAGGCAACACCTGGCACAATGTATACCTAGTAAAGACATCTGGTACAGACAACACCTGGCACAATGAACACCTAGTAAAGACATCTGGTACAGACAACACCTGGCACAATGAACACCTAGTAAAGACATCTGGTACAGACAACACCTGGCACAATGGACACCTGGTAAAGACAACATCTGGTACAGACAATACGTGGTACAGACAACACCCGATACATACAACACCCGGAACAGCCAACACCCAGTACAACCAACACCCGGTACAGCCAACACCAGTACGGCCAACACCCAGTACAACCAACACCCAGTACAACCAACACCCGGCACAGCCAACACCTGGACCTGGTACAGACACAGGACTTACCATCAAGATGCGGCGATAGCTGTCCCGGTCAATGCCCCACAGTTTCACATCCGTCTTTGCCTGTTGAGGTAAGAGAGGACACAGTTTATCCACAATCACACCACTGAGACTGGCAGTACGTGAGTCACAATGGTACGAGGGTGTATTTAGTAGTAGAGCCTGTTTGTCAATTGTGCGTGATATGTTTCAGTGCGTATATGCTACCGGGGCGTATTTTGTTGCAGTGAATGTCTGGTACTTGTGTGTTTTTGCGTGTTTAGTGCTTCTTTGATGTCCCCGTGCGTGTTTAGTGCTTGAATGATGTGTCAATGCATGTTTAGTGCTTGTATGATGTATCAGTGCATGTTTAGTGCTTGTATGATGTATCAGTGCGTATTTAGAGCTTGTATGATGTATCAGTGCATATTTAGAGCTTGTATGATGTGTCAGTGCATGTTTAGTGCTTGTATGTGTCAGTGCGTGTTTAGTGCTTGTATGATGTGTCAGTGCATGTTTAGTGCTTGTATGATGTGTCAATGCATGTTTAGTGCTTGTATGATGTGTCAGTGCGTGTTTAGTGCTTGTATGATGTGTCAGTGCATGTTTAGTGCTTGTATGTGTCAGTGCGTGTTTAGTGCTTGTAGATGTGTCATTGTGTGTTTAGTGCTTGTGAGACGTGTCAGTGAGTGCTTAGTGCTTGTGACGTGTCAGTGCGTGTTTAGTGCTTGTATGACGTGTCAGTGCGTGTTTAGTGTTTGTATGATGTGTCAGTGCATGTTTAGTGCCTGTATGTCATGTCAGTGCATGTTTAGTGCCTGTATGTCATGTCAGTGCATGTTTAGTGCCTGTATGTCATATCAGTGCATGTTTAATGCTTGTATGATGTGTCAGTGCATGTTTAGTGCTTGTATGTCATGTCAGTGCATGTTTAGTGCCTGTATGTCATGTCAGTGCATGTTTAGTGCCTGTATGTAATGTCAGTGCATGTTTAGTGCCTGTATGTCATGTCAGTGCATGTTTAGTGCCTGTATGTCATGTCAGTGCATGTTTAGTGCCTGAATGTCATATCAGTGCATGTTTAATGCTTGTATGATGTGTCAGTGCATTTTTAGTGCTTGTATGATGTGTCAGTGCATGTTTAGTGCCTTTATGATGTGTCAGTGCATGTTTAGAGTGTATATGTCATGTCAGTGCGTGTTTAGTGCCTGTATGATGTGTCAGTGCATGTTTAGTGCCTGTATGATGTATCAGTGCATGTTTAGTGCCAGTATGTCATATCAGTGCATGTTTAGTGCCAGTATGTCATATCAGTGCATGTTTAGTGCCAGTATGTCATATCAGTGCATGTTTAGTGCCTGTATGATGTGTCAGTGCGTGTTTAGTGCTTGTATGTCATGTCAGTGTGTGCTAAATGTATCTGTATGATGTGTCAGTGTGTACTTAGTGCTCGTATGATGTGTCAGTGTGTGCTAAGTGCTCGTATGATGTGTCAGTGCATGTTTAGTGCTTGTGTGATGTGTCAGTGCGTGTTTAGTGCATGTATTATGTCTCAGTGCATATTTTGTGCACGTGTGATGTGTCAGTGAGTGTTCAGGTAATCAAGTGACAAAGATATGACATTAGGAAATTATATCGCCTAATTACATGTAGTAACTACTACCCTACTCGTTCTTCCTCGTCCTCCTGCCTTTCTCCTCCTCTTTCGCCATCTTCTCCTTTCTTTTATTTCCCGTTCCTCTTCCTTTCACCCATTTTCCTCTTAAACCACCCTCTTCATTTCAGGTGCTGTCTGTTCGCATAACATTAGGTATTTAAGTAACGACACGATGGAATCAAAGGTGTAAAATGAGGAAACTATGAAATAACCATTTGATTCAATCAAAAGCAGTGAAACGAGGAAATTATATGAAAGAACTATACGACTGAGTCGAATGGGCAAAATTAGGAAAGCATATGAGATGACTAAAAATGCAATTAAATGAGCAAACTGAGGAAAGTATACGAAATACCTAAACATAGTAACTGATAAAAGCAAATGAAGAAATAAATAACATGACTGGATTAACTGAAATAGTCGGAGAATAGCTGAGCTGGCACCTGGCCGTCTTGACAGATGATAGATTGTTACATTATGCTTCAAAAAAGACATAATAACTACAACCCCTGGAGGTAGTGAATGTGACTGATCAGACCAATTCGCGCTGTACATGTTCGTCCACAATGAATACATGTGAACACATGGTCATTTTCATCATCACGCATCATCTGACGTATCACATCCTCAGTGTTTGACCTATCTGCAATCATTTTCTCCTTTGTCTTTACTTCATTTCTGATCTTTGTCCTCCATGCAATGCGAACAGCGGCAACTTGCTCCCAAGGTGCAATACCAATGCCTGTATCAATCATGTCCCGCTTACACACATTTTTGTACCGAACTAGTGGCCGGCCCCGAGATCTTGCACCCATCTGTAATTCACCAAAGAAAGATGTTCTTTGATTCTACCGTTGTCCATCCTCCTAATGTATCCTATCCATCTACGTCTACGAAGACAGCATGGATCAACAAACCGTTACACCATCCTATGTTTCCAATACTTCAGTATTTGTGATTTTGTATGAGAACACCACAAGAAGAAAATATATCACAGAATCCACTAACTACAGGAAATTGATACAATAACTGAACTAATGTGGAGAAAGAAATGTATGTTAAATCCATTATGAAGGAACTAACTGAATTTACCAGATAGGAAAGGGAAATAATTAAGTATGAGCAGGGAAGAAAGCAGTCAAAGAAGGATATAATGGGAAAAGAAAATCCAACAGAACATACAGACTTCAAATTCAAGGCTTGGGGCAGATACAAATATAGATTATACAGAAATAAAATAATTAAGAGAGGAAAACTAACGAAAGAAGAGGCACTCGACAGATGAGAAGCCCCAAACTCAAATTACTAGTCAATCTGTACCAGGGGAGATAAGTAGAGGAGCAGTGACAAGTCTGGGATTTTTAATCTCCCTTGGCCAGAAGTGGATCAGTGGATAAACTGGGAGGCTGTGGTTGATGGACAGGGACGGCCCCCGGATCGATCCTATAAACCTTTCAGGAGGTTGTGTCTTAAGGAAAAAAGGAAATTGTAGAGCGGATAGAAGATGTGGCTGCCAAAAACTTTTACTGATTCAATCACTCACTAACTCATTAACTCACTCAGTGACTCAGCCATCCACTCATTCACTGACTCCCTCGCTCACTGACTCACTCACTCATTCACTCAATCACTAACTGACTCATTCACTCACCCAATCAACCCAACACTCAATAGTCCACTTAATAAATCACCCAGTCCTCATATACAGATACAAGCAGTCAGGCACATTATTTCCTGTTGTTTTTCTTGCTATGTGTCTATTCTGTGGCATCATCTTTATAATTATCAATATCATCAACATCTTTACAATCATCAATATCAGCATCATCTTAACAATCATCAATATTATCATCATCTTTACAATCATCAGTATCATCATCTTTACAATCATCAATATCATCATCTTCTTTACAATCATTAATATCATCATCTGTACAATCATCAATGTCATCCTTATCTTTACAATCATCAATATCATCATATTTACAATCATCAGCATCATCATCTTTACAATCATCAATATCAGCATCATCTTTACAATCATCAATATCTGTGGACACTGTCGTTGTTGCGTTATATTTTTAAAAACAGGGAGCAGTGGATAGGAGAGAACAAAGTATTTGATCATTTGTGTGTCTTTTAACAAACGGAAATAACTTTCTAATCCCGAAGAGAAGAATTGCCATTACAGAGGAGGACCATACCAACTGCGTGAGTCCTGAAATCGGATTGGCCCCAAGTACGAATAGGTAGCGAACCTCAGTTAAGAGCCCATCCTACTACTAGGCACGTCCATCCGATGGTGGATGGTGGAGTGGCCTCTAGATATTTTTTGTCTAGAGGATTGCTGTGAATATGTTGAATTAGCATGTTTCAACCAACACCGGCAGTGGTCACTGAGAGGAGGTGAGTTAGTTGGCAGGGCAACTATCTCTATTAAATACCTCAAAGCTTTGTGACGTCGCCATCGGCGGGTAAGTTAGGTCACGGGACACTCATGACCATGGTGGAGTACCCATTTCTCCTGCTGGAGGGTTACATGAAACCATGGGTGCAATCGGCGAAATGAGTTTGAGAGCAGCCAACGGATACTTGTGGGTTACGATCTCTTCATAGAGTTAATGACAAACTACCTTCTGTACATATGCCAAGAGAACTACAGCAGGAAAAGAAATGACGGACACAGTCAGTTGTGGAGCACAGGACGAGCCACAGCGTGATGGCGTTGTATGTGGAGTTCATGTGATACATGCGTCATGAATATTCACCATATGTGATGTATATCTATTGCCAAGACAAGCCATTTAGTTGGTAGACTGGTTTGTAATGTCCTGAACATGTAAACCCACGATAAATTTAGCGTCGTGAAATTTGCTCGTGAGAACTGGATGTGGTGGTTTCTCCCACAATCACATAATAGATGCAGATGTTTTATTGTTGGTAAAAAGAAAAGTCTTAAACGTCGAGAGGATTGACTTCATTGCACCGGGTTTTATCCCATATGGCCCAGTCTCTTTCCGCACAGCGGCCTGCCGAAAACGTCACACAAAGCTCCATCGACGAGCCCATGAGTCTCCGAGAAAAATCCACTCATGAACTGAAAGACGTAGCCCGGAATTCGAACCCACAACCTTTGTCCTTGCAACGATTGTGTTTGTTTTTTGACAGATCATTAAGTAAGTTGTTGAGACAGGAATATCCCCATAGAAACAAAACAAATAACTACCAAAACAAAAGGCAAGAAATGGTTGCTGAGTTTTCATTAGAGTCGTTTACCTGAAAGCAAGAACTGACGAAAAACAAGCTCAACATGGCATGAAGAATGGACTGTTTATCCACTTATCCAAAGAGGGGAAGTAATTTTCCACAGCTTTATTTAAAAGGGACGCAACCATCAAACAAATAAAGGGAAGTAACTTTCGTTAAATACAATGTAAAAGAGTGGCTATTGCTTTAATACATCAGGGGAAGCAACTTTCCAAAGCACAGCCTGTGAGGGGAGACTATTAATTTAATAAATGAAGGGAGATAACATTTGAACAGTATAAGGCGTAGAGAAGGCACCCCATTTTACAAATTAGCTCAGATTGCAGAGCTTTTCCTTTCGCTTCCAGTTGATTAAGTACTGAGCTGGGCAGAGCTAAACAGACAATCACGGTGATCAATGAAGACACCAGGGGCTAGGAAATCAACAACTGTGGCGTAAACAGGCGTGTGGTGGGAACTAACAAGACAGACCTGGAGGCATACATACGCTACAGTTGTCTGCAGCAAGACAGCAGATGGAACTATTTCTGCCAACATGATGGATTGAAGAGTAATTTGTTTATATTCTAGCTCTCGGATGATGCACGTTCATTTGTTCGTATTATTCGTTTCTTCAAGGTTTTTGTTTACTAAAGAATGATAAATGCTGTTCATGTGTTCATATTGTCCATTTAACGCAAGGTTTTTCTTTACGCTGTATTATACACACTGTTCGTTTGCTCATATTCTTTACTCGGAATCATACACACGGTATATTTGTTCATTTGTACTCGAGCATGATACACACTGTTCATTTGTTTAATGTCCTTCTTTACTTCAAACTGATTCACGCTGTTCATATTGTTCGTTTATCTAATGTTTCCTTTAATTCAGAATGATTCATGCTGCTCATTTGTTCATACTGTTTATTTGTTCAATGTTTTTCTTTGCTTCAGAATAATACACACTGTTCATTTGTTCATACTGTTTGTATGTTTCATGTCTTTCATTAATCCACAATGATAAATGCTGTTCACACTGTTTCTCCTCCTCCTCCATTTTGCCTTCTGGCATCAGGTTAAACCAGAGAATGTGTTTGTGATCACCTGTGTGTACTTACAGATGTCTCTTATTCAATTTGATGTTGAGTGGTTAATTGGAGGAGGAGGAGGAGGAGGAGAAGGAGGAGGAGGAGGAGGAGCAGGAGCAGGAGGAGGAGCAGGAGGAGCAGGAGAAGCAGGAGGAAGGAGACGGCCAAGCTGGAATAGGGAGTGTTGGTTGGAAGATGAGGTGGGAGCAGGAGGCGAGAGAAGAAGAGCAACAACGACAGTCAACAACTGCAATACAATATACATATGTGTCCACTTTGTGATGCTACAGACAGACAGACAGTCAGGCAGGCATGCAGGCAGGCAGGCAGGCAGGCAGGCAGGCAGGCAGGCAGGCAGACAGACAGACAGACAGAGACTATAATTCTAGACTGACCTTGACAGTGGCGGCCCTCGGGCAGGCAGGCAGACAGACAGTCAGGTAGGCAGGCAGGCAGGCAGGCAGGCAGGCAGGCAGACAGACAGACAGACAGACAGACAGACAGATAGACAGACAGACAGACAGACAGAGACTATAATTCTAGACTGACCTTGACAGTGGCGGCCCTCGGGGTTCCATAGATGAGAGCCAGCTCCCCGAAGCTCCCCCCTTCCCCAATGCTGGTCACGTGAACCCCATTGACGTACACCTGTTGAAGAAAAGTGCCCGGAATGGCCCAGGGCGTGCACAACTAAAGCAAGAACGACCAGCTCACAAAGGAAACCAACACACAATAACAGCCACAGAAGCATTACAAAGACAGTTCTAAGACACAATGCACTGCACAGAGACTGTTGTGGGCAGCTAGTTTAGTTTAGGCGATGGATCAAAATCACGGCACACGGGTGTAACCAATAAGTGCTCCGTTCTACTCCTAACTCAAGCCTGAGTTCTGAGAATCTCATCTCAGTGCACGAACTCTGTAGCATCGGCGAGGATACTGAAATACTTTGGGTAGATTTTTAACTCAAAATTTTGTCCGGACAGCGCCATTAGGCTACTCTTTTTCAATTTCCAACTGCCAAGGGATATTTACGTGCGAAACAATACACACGGGCATCCGAGCTCACTACCCAGAGACCAGGGGAAATTTTGTTACTAGAAGTCCATGTGAAAAAATCCGGGCCCTCGTCGGGGCTTGAACCCGGGACCTCCAGCACTCGAGGTAGACACCATACCTCGAGACCACTTAGCACCCTGTGGGATCGTATCGTGATGACATGTGACGGTACAATCACCACAACTGCCACCAGCTTCCACGTTACAGTGCATTGTGTCTTTCAATTCTCTTGGTGATGCATCTGTGTTTGTCATCATACCACCACCACCACCACCAACAACAACAACAACAAACACAACAACAACAACACAATTTACTCAGTGTCTTTAACTGAACAGATAACATTACAAGATCAATGGGCTTCCAAAATCAAACAAGGACACACTCAACAGGTTCAACAACAGAAAATTGCAACATATGACAATCACAACGTGCCGTTAAGTACAGCTTATGAAATCAGCATCAATTAACTCCTGGATTAAGACACTGTATATATATATACGAAACTTTTGCAACAAACACAACTGACACAATGTACTGAAAGAATTATAACAGAATATTTCTCTTTTATTATTATTATTATTATTATTATTATTATTATTATTATTATTATTATTATTATTATTGCTCCGTGGCAAAGGGGTTATGGACGCAGTTCGTAATCTCGCATACTGCGTTCAAAAAATGGCTGCGGGCGATTTGGCAGCAGACCACTTTGCATTGGGTGTTTTATAAAATGGTATTGGTGCCGGTCATTCAGAACGCAATGGCAAACTACTGAATGTAAACTTGCCAAGAAATCACAAACAGCAAAAAAAAATTCTGGGGTTGACTGCGACGTCCTGTAAAGGATATGCAATTAACTTTATTATTATTATTATTATTATTATTATTATTATTATTATTATTATTATTATTATTATTATTATTCAATCAATCAATCAATCAATCATGTGCCGTCTCCACAATGAAGGTTGGCTGCAATGGATCTCCAACACTGTTTCTCGCCCTGACTTTACATTATGTCAGATTGCTGTTCATTCATCTCTTGATGTTATCTTCCCACTTGTATCATTGTCTACCTCTTGCTCGCTTGCCTTCAACCTTGCCCTCCTGTATGTTTTTTTTCATGAGAGTTATGTCTTTTAACGTGGCCAAAATATTTTACTTGCCTCTTTCATCAACTCTCTTTTCATTCACAGTTTTTCTAGAACCTCTGTATTTGATTGTTTTTGTTTCCATGAAATACGACACATTCTTCTGTATATACACATCGCCAGGGCCTCTATTCGATTTTCTAATTGATTATCTATTCTCCAGGCTTCCACGCCATATAGTTGTGTTAAATACACATAACATTTAACAACTCTCATTTTTAATATGTTGTTAATCTCTCTAGATGTTGCGACTGATTTCATGATGCTGAAAGCATTTTTGGCCATTCCCATTCTCTTTTTGATTTCTGTTTCACTTCTGCCATCACCTGTTATTACGTGTCCAAGATAGAAGAAACTTGTTACTTGTTCTGTATCTCCCTGCTATCTTCTGATATTACATGTCCAAGATAGGAGAAACTTGCTATTTGTTCCAGTATCTATTATTATTATTATTATTATTTCTGAAACAAACAAAAAACTATAAAAATACTAACTCAGTAAAATAAAGGACCCCTGTCTGTTCATATTGTTCACAGTAAAACAAAGGACCCCTTAGCACCCGGTAAGTCACACTGAGCATGTGGTGCTACAGCCATACTTGTATCAGGTCAATCAGCTCTCAGTGGGTGACAACACAGCACCGGCCACTTTTACTTTCCAAACCAGTCCGTGGTACCTATTTTAGCCTAGGTTAACATAGAAGCCCAGGTCAATTTGTAACATCCAGCCTTGATAGGGATTTAAACCCATGCCCATCAGACTGGCAGGCAGGCACCTAGCCACTGAAGTTCCCCCTTTGCCTGGGGCTTATCCTAAATTATTAAGATAGAAGAGAGCGGTGACAACACTCACATCAACTTCGCCCTGGTCGATGACATAGAAGTTGTCTCCTTCATCGCCTGTGGATTTAGAAAGCAACTGTCAGCTATAGGTTAGACTAAGGCATCTATGACTGCATGACAGTTAAGCCTGTTATTTATATTTATTTATATTTATTAACAATTGTCTTCAGTAGAGTACCACACTTTTCTGCAGTACACACCTGTCTTCAGTACAACACCTGTCTCCAGCACAACATGCCTCCAGAACAACGCATGCCTCAAGTACAACACCCGTCTTCAGCACAACAGTTTAGCACAACACATGTCTCAAGAACAACACCTGTCTCCAGTCCAACACATGTCTCCAGTATAACATCTGTCTCCAGTACAACATATGTCTTCAGTACAGCATTCCTCAATACACCTACCTGCCTTTAATACAAGCGTCTTCTGTACAACACCTCTATTCAGTATAAGCCTCTTTTGCAAAACACCCGTCATCCTTATAAGTGTTTTCAATGCAAATACTTCAGTACAATAACTGTCTTCAGTGCAATGAGAACCACACCTATCTGCAGGGCAACACATAAGTATAAACCTGTCTTCAGTACAACATCTTTCTAAAGTACATCTTTCTACAGTAAAACATCTTTCTACAGTACAACATCTTTCTACAGTACAAGTATCTCCAGTGTCAGATCTAGCAACTGTGGTTAATACGTCATCATAATAAGTATATTTACTATCCATTCTGAGGGCCCAATGGCCAATTTGCAGTAACCTTGGCTTTATTACCTTTCTTCGTTTCCCAGCACGGACAGAAGAAAGGTATTTTACAAATTGGTGCATCAGAGGATGCTATCTCATCTGCCCTCACACTTGCAATGGACGGCTCAAGGCCTTATGTCTTGACATCAAAGAAACGAATGCGACACACTTCTTCATCATCTCCCCTTATCACCCAATGGAACAAAGTCCTCCAACCACAAACATTTAGGAAAAAACACGTTCCGTTTTACGGGACGACCCAGCTCATGCCTAGCCCCTTGCAGACTTGTTCACGATTGGTTGCATGAGGAGAAAGCCAAACCTCCTGAGTCGCTTCTGACGACATACATGCTAGGTTACGGTGCCACTGTTCTCTGCTTCCCTTAGGTTTTCCGGTCACACGCGGGCGAAAGTTACATATTGAGGCAGCATTATTGCCGAGTTATGGAAAAGTGTTTCGAAAAGTCGGCAGAAAAGTAGCACATTTTTTTCTTTCCCCTTTTCTCTTCCCCTCCCTCCCTTATTCTCACTTTTTCTCCTTCTCAGCATTCATTTTACAATGTTTTTACCTATGTAAATGTAACATGCACAACAGATAATTGATGTACGAAAATGAGTGATTGGAAATGCCGAATGTAAGACGGGCCGAATGTAAGATGGGCCTGTGTGCCCAGTTTGTGACCCTTTGAAAATAAAGTTCGTTGGTTCACTTTCTTTCCTCTCCCCCTTCCCCCCTACGTCCGTTGGCCAGGGCTAAGGAAATAATGCAGACGGACGGGCGGTTCGTCTCTTTATCCATCCATCTATCCAGCTAATGTATCTATATCTCTCTTTTCTCTCCCTCTCTCTGTCTGTATTTGTGTGAGTGAGAGAGAGAGAGAGAGAGAGAGAGAGAGAGAGAGAGAGAGAGAGAGAGAGAGAGAGAGAGAGAGAGAGAGAGAGACAGACAGACAGACAGACAGACGGACGGACGGACGGTCGGACAAACGGTCGGACAGACAGACAGACAGAAAGACAGACAGACAGACAGACAGACAGACAGACGGACGGACGGACGGACAAACGGTTGGACAGACAGACAGACAGAAGTCATGGTGGTGCTACTATGGCACAATCAAGACATGGTGCTCGACCACCACTGACTAGACCGGACAGCACAGGACGGCTGATGTGGGCAGTCAGTCACACCAGAAGTGTAGCAACACTAGACCGGACAGCACAGGACGGCTGATGTGGGCAGTCAGTCACACCAGAAGTGGAGCAACACTAGACCGGACAGCACAGGACGGCTGATGTGGGCAGTCAGTCACACCAGAAGTGGAGCAACACTAGACCGGACAGCACAGGACGGCTGATGTGGGCAGTCAGTCACACCAGAAGTGGAGCAACACTAGACCGGACAGCACAGGACGGCTGATGTGGGCAGTCAGTCACACCAGAAGTGGAGCAACACTAGACCGGACAGCACAGGATGGCTGATGTGGGCAGTCAGTCACACCAGAAGTGGAGCAACACTAGACCGGACAGCACAGGACGGCTGATGTGGGCAGGCAGTCACACCAGAAGTGGAGCAACACTAGACCGGACAGCACAGGACGGCTGATGTGGGCAGGCAGTCACACCAGAAGTGGAGCAACACTAGACCGGACAGCACAGGACGGCTGATGTGGGCAGGCAGTCACACCAGAAGTGTAGCAACACTAGACCGGACAGCACAGGATCCCTGATGTGGGCAGTCAGTCACACCAGAAGTGGAGCAACTCACCTTGTTGTATAATGACCTCGCCTGCGTGGCGATGAACTGGAAACATGGCGTCGAAAATATCACTGAAAATACAATGAAAATAGACACACAATATACACACAGATCATCATCATCATCATCATCATCATCATCATCATCATCATCATCATCATCATCATCATGTGCCTTGCCAACTGGCGTGGGATATCATGTTTCTCCACATATTGTGATCTCCAATGACATGTACCATTTCATGTACTGTCTCCCTTCCGAGCCATGACATAAGACTGACAAGAATGTTTTCTCGCTGTCTTCCTCTATTTCTTTTTCCACAAATCTTTCATGTTGTCACAACATATTCCAGTTGTTGTGTTCTTTTAATCTGGCCCTCAAAAAATGAAGACTGCCTCTTTATGATGTTTGTGATAATGTTGGCCTGCCTCAAGATGTCCAGATAGCACATTTTGGCTGTCAAATGAATTTTCAGCAGTCTTCTATAAAGCCACATCTTCAAAGTTACCGTGGATTTTTTTTCGCTTGTTTAATAATTGTCCAGGATTTGCAGCCATATGCTAAAACTGGTTCTATGTAATTGCAAGAATACTTTTTCTAACTTCCAATAACAAGGACTTGCTGTATAACGTATTCTTTATGTAACAAAATGCAGTTTTTGCTTGTCTTATTCTGTTCTTTTTCTCTGTAACGCACTTTCCATCACTGTTGGTTCTAAAAGCCGTCACCCTCTATGGACAACAATCACCTTCAAATTAATATCCCCTGTGGGTAAAACCGTGGGAGTAGTATATAGGGTCTCTAGGAGTCGCTTTGAGCAATGAGCAATGAGATATATCTCATGTCTCATTCTAGTCTCATGTCTCATGCCTCATGTCTCGTGGTGGGTGGGTTGTGGGCTGCCTCATGCCTTCCAGCTCCTGCCTCGTTTTTTAAAGTGTCAGCTGTCGTTTTTAATCAGAGCATCGGGGTTAACAAGATCAATTAAACTATGGCGCCAGGTTTGCTAATTGATTCAGAAGATGTCAGCCGGTGTAATGAATTAATTAGATTCCCGTTTGTATAGACGCTTGTATAATCGATTGGTGTGCTCAGGCTGATACGGGTTGATGTATTTGTATCTTTGGTAAGATCGGCGAACATCTGTGAGCAAAAAGTCGATATTGTCCGTCCCAGAAATAATGTGGTTTGTAAATTACACCTGTCGGCGTTAGGTGGCGTTTTTAATCAGCTCATCGGTATATGTAAACAATGATAAATGAATTGAGACACGGGGCTAGTTGGTACCACAGTCGCATTGCAGATGGTGCGATAACCAATTCGGTAGAGTGTGTCGGGGTATCGCCAGTGTGTAAGTGGGGTGTCTAATGGGTTAAGTTGGTACCATAGACCCCCTCATTTGGCGGCGTCGAGTTCGAATCTCAATGCTTTTTCGTTGGTAAGGTTACTACTTAGCCACGTATGGGTGTACCTAGTTGTCATAGGGGGTGTGTAGTTGGTCATAGTGGGATATCACCAATGTGTAACTGGGGTGTCTAGTGGGTCCCCTACCATGCGGCAGGGTCGATCCCACTGTGTGGTGGGGTAGTGTGGCAGTGGTCGAGTGTGTAACGGGGCTAGGTGGTGCCGTAGGTATCGTTTGAGAGTCGATTCACGCCGCGGTTCGATAAGGATGTCCACCCTAGGCGGCTCTTTTTACGTGTATACTAAGCCGTAAATGTATCTCAACGGTGTCTAGTTGCTGCCATAGCGCTTGACAGGTTCGAAACCTACAATGTGGTGGCGTAGTGTGGCAGTGGGCGAGTATGTAACGGAGCTAGATGGCGTCATTGACGGCTCGAATAACGCGGTTGGTTGATAACTATACCCAACATAGGAGCCAGAGAAGCGAATCCCGCTATGTCGCTTTGCTTTTTCCTCAAAATTACTCCGTTCCAAAGCCAGCAGATTCAGCGTAACTGTTCAGTGGCTTCACATTCATACAAAAGTACAGGTTCTATGTAGAAATTGGTATCGTTTTATTGGTCAATATGTTTTTTTATCTTCGCCATGGCGATTCTTGTTCTAATCTCTTCAAGGCATCTCCCAGCAGCTGTTGTGACTGTTCCGAGATACTTGTATCTATTCACTTGTTTCAGAATGTTCCAATTTGCACGTATATTACATTGTGGTGTTTCGTCCTTCCTATTGACGATCATAATCCGTGTCGTTTTATAATTTAATTCTAACCCTAGTTGTTCACCGGGTGCAACAACCGCCTCTACTAAATATTGCAGATCCTGCGCAGTGTCTGTTGATTACATAAATTATATGAAGGCAGTTCACAAGTTAAATTAGATGAAGACATTTTATTACAGAAATTAAATGAAGACATTTGACTAGAAATATTTAATAAAACGACGAAAAAACGGAGATCTACCGGCGTGAGAAAAACTTATAAGTATGGTAATGTCAGTTCCTGTGAACATATTTAGCAGAAGCATTCTGCATAGTATATGCATATTTAGCTTTAAGGTGAAATCAATACTGCTGTACCGATCGGAAACAAGAAAAACGAATAAAACAACTACTAATAAACAACAAACATTCATTAACGGGTGCCCACGTAGTTCATCCTTGGCGTTCATGTCTCATTCAACAATTAGTATGATGCCCGAAGTCAAATTTGCGGCTTCAAAATATGTGTTCATAGCATATTTATATATGAAGATATATATTCAAGGTGATTTTAAAGGACAAATTTCTTCATGTCACACGCTGCAAAAGACATATTTCACTCAAACTTAAACATTAAGAGTGGAAAAGAGTATGTTGTAGATACTGTTTTTTTTTTTCCTTTGTTTCTAGTGGGACCTGGTAATTTTTTGTTCTATCTGGGCATGGTATGTATATTTTCACCACATCTTCACTGATGTTTTTCATTTTGTCTGCTCATTGCCCACGCTTCACAGTCATACAAAAGTACATATTCTATGAAAGACAGAGACAATTTGCAGATATTATTAAACAAAATGACAAATCGGAGGTCAGCTAACATGTACGTATTTGTAAATAAGGATACACAGCGATGTCTATTATATAACGATAACAAAGGTATTTAGTTGTAGAAAACTACCGTGCCTCCCAGGCAAACGGCGGTAGGCTAGTGACTATGTTTAGATTAGCTGTGATGGCACCAGCTGGAGATATTAATCAGCTACCTGGTACCCAGTGAAGATGACACGATAAACGAGGCGGTATAGGCCGCGTGGCCCTGAACAAAACCAACTATGAAACAAAAATGGTAATGAAACGTTGCGTCGCCGCGAAGCATTATTTTATAAACCAAAGATTACAATCTATCTGAGAGGGTAATAATAGACAGTCTAAGCCTACCAGAAAGAGGTGTCTAATACACTGGGTACCAACGACAGACAGCTGGTCAAGAAGAAGCAATACACAGTATATAAAGTTAGGACTAAATAAACCGTAGTTTAAAGAATTCAAGTACATTATTACAAGTTAAATTACATAATAAAATAAATACAGTGATATGTATAAAATTATAAAAAACAAAAAAGAAGAAAACACCAGTGTTACATTAGCAAATAAGTGAAAAACACAACGGTATGAATACGTTGGTGTATTAGATACATACAAATGGTACACACAACATGCCATTATGTCAGCGTGACCGCTATATGTTATATATTGCGACCAAATTACACCGATCGCCCCTCACGTCAGCGTAACAGACTAACACTTAAACCAAGCGCCCACTATCTATTCTATATTGTTGCCAACAATTTTGTGCATGCCGCCATCCTTTGATGGGAGTCTGATTGATGAAGCCTGTCAGGAAACAACCATAGATACATAGTAAAAGTGACGTGAGAATACAAATCCAAGCGTATTGACTCTCGGTGTATCGTTATTCACGTAACGTTTCCTGTTTCCTGCTCCAGTCTATTGTTGTAAAATCTTACCAAAGTGGACACTGTGGACCAAATCTACATGAATGAAGTAGGATAGATGCGGTTGTCATATGTGTCTTATAGGGCTTGGTCATTGGTTTTTTAAAACTTATCGATGGAAGAGAAGGACCCTTACACTACAAACAGAATAAACATTTACATTAATAATACCCATAACAAACACATGACCATCTACACTGGCTGTGACAAAAGTGACAGTCTGCTTAGAGAAAACAGCGAATTTTCAACGAAAACATAGTCTGTGTGTTATCTCCTTGGAAACGTAAATCTGGTTATATTTAAATCACCCTATGCATTCATGTCCCCCATGAAAACTAATGTAATGTCTGAAGAAGTCAAATTTTGAGGCTTCAAAATATGTTTTCGTAGTATATGTATATATGAATATATATACATGTGTTTTCTAACAACAAATGTCCGCATGTCGCGCTTTACATCCATACACAAGTATAGGTTCTATGAACGACACAACACCTACAAGTTACTAAGATTGGCACTGGGTTACCAACAACATTTGCGTCTAGAGTCAATACAACAGGACAAGACAATGCTTTTTTCGGCCTCTGATTGAGAACAACAGATATAAACGTAATTATGCAATTACCTCTTTACCACAGTACCGAGAAAGTTAAAAATATCATTTTAAATACGCTGACGACCATAGTAACACAACCAGTTAATTCTGCTTGCTCACTTTGTGTATTACCCACATCTACTATAGATTGCAGAAAATACTCATTGTCTACAACCAAGCTGAAAAATATCGGTAAAAATTATAAATGCCTCGTCCGATTTCATAAAAAGAAGGAAATAATGTTAGCCAAATGTGAAAATATCGGTCAAACTTCTAAATGGCTCATCAAAACTTATAAAAAATAGGAAAATTTGTTAACCTAATGAGAAAAATATTGACCCTGTAAAGAAATATTTACAACAAAATTATAAAAATTAGGAACATTTGTTAACCTAATGAGAAAAAATATCGACCAAAGAGAGCAATATTTCATCTAATCTTATAAAAAGTAGGAACATTTGTCAGCCGAAATGGGGAAAAGGTCGGTCAAATACATAAATAGCTCAACAAATTATAAAACGTAGGAAAAAATAGTGGTCAAAGACAGAAATATCTCATCCGAACTTATAACAAGTAAGAAAATATACTAGTAAAATCAAGAAACATGTCGGCCGAAGTAATACAATAGGCAGAACGAGGGACAAACTTATAAATATTTCATTCAAACTTATAAAGACTATGATAAAATGTTATCCAAATCAAATAACAGGCTGACCAAACTTAATTAGCTCATCCAACCTTATAAATAGTAGGACAATTTGTTAGCCAAATAGGCAAAATATTGGTCAGATACACAAATATCTCAATCAATTTTATAAAAAGTAGGAGAAAAGGCTAGCCAAACTAATAAAAATGGTGGCCAAATACATAAATATCTCAACGAAAATTATAAAAAGTAGGAAAATTGTAAGTCAAATGTAAAAAATATGGGGCAAATAGGAAATCATATTAACCAAATGGGAAAAATATCGCTCAAACTTATAAATAACGCGTCCAAACTTATAAAAAGTAGGAAAATGTGTTAGCCGAATGGTGAAAATATTGCTCAAATTAAGAATCATGTCGACCGAAGTAGGAAAATACGTGATTCAATGTATAAAAACGTTGGGTAAATACAGAAATATGTCGACCAAACTGATAAAAATCTCCGCCAAACTTATGAAATGTAGGAACATTTGTTAACCAAAAGGGGAAAATGTCGGCCAAATACAGAAATAGCTCCACCAAGCTTATGAAAAGTAGGAACATTTGTTAACCAAATGGAAAAAATAAAAAAAATATTGGCCATGTAAAGAAATAGCGCATCCAAATTGACAAAATATAGGAAACTTTATTAGCCAAAGGTGAAATCTATTGACCAAGTAAATAAATTCCTCGTCCAACCCCATAAAAGGTAGGAAAATTTCTTACCCAAATGTGAAAAAGATCCGCCAAACTTAGAAATGTCTCATCCAAACTTATAAAAAGTAGGAAAACAATACTAGCCAAATCAACTTATAAATATATCATCTAAACTGACCAAAGTAATAAAAATATTGGGTAAATATAGAAATATGTCGACCAAACTTTTACAAATCTCCGGTAAATTTATGAAAAATAGGAAATTTTGTTAACTAAATGTGAAAAAATATCGACCAAACTTATAAAAAGCTCTGCCAAACTTATGAAAAGTAGGAAACTTTGTTAACCCACACGAAGACAATTATTAACCAAAGATAGAAAAATATCGACCTAAATAGGAAAATTTGTTAGCCAAATGGGAAAAATATTGGCCGAGTAAACACATATTTCAACCAAACTTATAAATATGTCATCCAAATTTACAACAACAAAAAAAAAAAAAAAAAAAAATAGGAAAATTTGTCGACCAAGTAAGAAAATATATTACCAAAACTGGAAAAGATACTAATCAAAGTGAGAAAAATACCAACCAAACTAAGAAATATGTATGGTAAGGTAAGAAAAAAGCTGGCCAAAGTAATAAATACGCTAGCCAAAGGAAAAAATATTAACCATAAGGAGAAAAAATTATAGCAAACTAAGAAATTTGCTTTCACAACTTGTCGAATTGCCCTACCAACTACCCCGTTTGCTTTCACAACTTATCAAATTGACCAATTAACCACACAAATTCCCCACTGACTCTCACAATTTTACCACTTGCCATTACAACGTGTCGACTCCCGCTCACAATTTACCCAAAGGGGTTTACTATAGGTATTATATATCCACAATCAAGCGCTCTCACACTCACAAGAATAACGAAATACTGGGATTTATGCCTGTTTTTAATCAATTTCTTTGTTTGCAGTCAAAGCATAGAAATTCCGCCAACCACCTTGGTGTTGAAATATCCAAGGACTTAGCTTATCAGCCATGTATTCGCCTACAGATTTAGCGAAGTCCTCTTCCAGGTCTTGGACATTCACATCGGCGTTGTAAGAATTATCAACCAGATGCTTACCCAGACGCATGCCAAAGGTAAAAAGCATAATTATTCTCCCATAGTTGATGACGTTATCACCAAAGAATTCATCACTGACTAAAACAAAGACGTGGAAAACATGTTCGGGCTTGATACTGTCTTCTAGTCTCGTGAACAACACAGATTGTTGTTTGGCTATTTGACCGACTAAACCAGACAACGTCGAGTTATTTGCCTTTTTGGAATTGTAGGAACTAATAATAGTCAGCGCCATATTCACTATCTCGCTATGAACTTGTTTCAAGTCAATCGTTGCTTGTGTCATTATTATACTGATAGCTAATGTTCATCAAAAGATGTCTAGCAGTCAAACTGCTGATCCATTATTGTGAAACGGTGCAAAGTGGTCAAAATGGATAATAACATAATATTTGTATAAAGAGAGGGAATCGTCTCTTCTGGTTGGTCAAATTACCCAACCTACTGGAGATAAAACGGTTGTCACCGAAACCACTAGACGCGTGTATTAGACAAGGGATGTGATTATCGATCAGTATGGTCACTGGTAATTAAAATTTAAAAAGTAAAGTTCGACAAGAACATCCCTTGTCTAATACACGCGTCTAGTGGTTTCGGTGACAACCGTTTTATCTCCAGTAGGTTGGGTAATTTGACCAACCAGAAGAGACGATTCCCTCTCTTTATACAAATATTATGTTATTATCCATTTTGACCACTTTGCACCGTTTCACAATAATGGATCAGCAGTTTGACTGCTAGACATCTTTTGATGAACATTAGCTATCAGTATAATAATGACACAAGCAACGATTGACTTGAAACAAGTTCATAGCGAGATAGTGAATATGGCGCTGACTATTATTAGTTCCTACAATTCCAAAAAGGCAAATAACTCGACGTTGTCTGGTTTAGTCGGTCAAATAGCCAAACAACAATCTGTGTTGTTCACGAGACTAGAAGACAGTATCAAGCCCGAACATGTTTTCCACGTCTTTGTTTTAGTCAGTGATGAATTCTTTGGTGATAACGTCATCAACTATGGGAGAATAATTATGCTTTTTACCTTTGGCATGCGTCTGGGTAAGCATCTGGTTGATAATTCTTACAACGCCGATGTGAATGTCCAAGACCTGGAAGAGGACTTCGCTAAATCTGTAGGCGAATACATGGCTGATAAGCTAAGTCCTTGGATATTTCAACACCAAGGTGGTTGGCGGAATTTCTATGCTTTGACTGCAAACAAAGAAATTGATTAAAAACAGGCATAAATCCCAGTATTTCGTTATTCTTGTGAGTGTGAGAGCGCTTGATTGTGGATATATAATACCTATAGTAAACCCCTTTGGGTAAATTGTGAGCGGGAGTCGACACGTTGTAATGGCAAGTGGTAAAATTGTGAGAGTAAGTGGGGAATTTGTGTGGTTAATTGGTCAATTTGATAAATTGTGAAAGCAAACGGGGTAGTTGGTAGGGCAATTCGACAAGTTGTGAAAGCAAATTTCTTAGTTTGCTATAATTTTTTCTCCTTATGGTTAATATTTTTTCCTTTGGCTAGCGTATTTATTACTTTGGTCAGCTTTTTTCTTACCTTACCATACATATTTCTTAGTTTGGTTGGTATTTTTCTCACTTTGATTAGTATCTTTTCCAGTTTAGGTAATATATTTTCTTACTTGGTCGACAAATTTTCCTATTTTTTTTTTTTTTGTTGTTGTTGTAAATTTGGATGACATATTTATAAGTTTGGTTGAAATATGTGTTTACTCTGCCAATATTTTTCCCATTTGGCTAACAAATTTTCCTATTTAGGTCGATATTTTTCTATCTTTGGTTAATAATTGTCTTCGTGTGGGTTAACAAAGTTTCCTACTTTTCATAAGTTTGGCAGAGCTTTTTATAAGTTTGGTCGATATTTTTTCACATTTAGTTAACAAAATTTCCTATTTTTCATAAATTTACCGGAGATTTGTAAAAGTTTGGTCGACATATTTCTATATTTACCCAATATTTTTATTACTTTGGTCAGTTTAGATGATATATTTATAAGTTGATTTGGCTAGTGTTGTTTTCCTACTTTTTATAAGTTTGGATGAGACATTTCTAAGTTTGGCGGATCTTTTTCACATTTGGGTAAGAAATTTTCCTACCTTTTATGGGGTTGGACGAGGAATTTATTTACTTGGTCAATAGATTTCACCTTTGGCTAATAAAGTTTCCTATATTTTGTCAATTTGGATGCGCTATTTCTTTACATGGCCAATATTTTTTTTATTTTTTCCATTTGGTTAACAAATGTTCCTACTTTTCATAAGCTTGGTGGAGCTATTTCTGTATTTGGCCGACATTTTCCCCTTTTGGTTAACAAATGTTCCTACATTTCATAAGTTTGGCGGAGATTTTTATCAGTTTGGTCGACATATTTCTGTATTTACCCAACGTTTTTATACATTGAATCACGTATTTTCCTACTTCGGTCGACATGATTCTTAATTTGAGCAATATTTTCACCATTCGGCTAACACATTTTCCTACTTTTTATAAGTTTGGACGCGTTATTTATAAGTTTGAGCGATATTTTTCCCATTTGGTTAATATGATTTCCTATTTGCCCCATATTTTTTACATTTGACTTACAATTTTCCTACTTTTTATAATTTTCGTTGAGATATTTATGTATTTGGCCACCATTTTTATTAGTTTGGCTAGCCTTTTCTCCTACTTTTTATAAAATTGATTGAGATATTTGTGTATCTGACCAATATTTTGCCTATTTGGCTAACAAATTGTCCTACTATTTATAAGGTTGGATGAGCTAATTAAGTTTGGTCAGCCTGTTATTTGATTTGGATAACATTTTATCATAGTCTTTATAAGTTTGAATGAAATATTTATAAGTTTGTCCCTCGTTCTGCCTATTGTATTACTTCGGCCGACATGTTTCTTGATTTTACTAGTATATTTTCTTACTTGTTATAAGTTCGGATGAGATATTTCTGTCTTTGACCACTATTTTTTCCTACGTTTTATAATTTGTTGAGCTATTTATGTATTTGACCGACCTTTTCCCCATTTCGGCTGACAAATGTTCCTACTTTTTATAAGATTAGATGAAATATTGCTCTCTTTGGTCGATATTTTTTCTCATTAGGTTAACAAATGTTCCTAATTTTTATAATTTTGTTGTAAATATTTCTTTACAGGGTCAATATTTTTCTCATTAGGTTAACAAATTTTCCTATTTTTTATAAGTTTTGATGAGCCATTTAGAAGTTTGACCGATATTTTCACATTTGGCTAACATTATTTCCTTCTTTTTATGAAATCGGACGAGGCATTTATAATTTTTACCGATATTTTTCAGCTTGGTTGTAGACAATGAGTATTTTCTGCAATCTATAGTAGATGTGGGTAATACACAAAGTGAGCAAGCAGAATTAACTGGTTGTGTTACTATGGTCGTCAGCGTATTTAAAATGATATTTTTAACTTTCTCGGTACTGTGGTAAAGAGGTAATTGCATAATTACGTTTATATCTGTTGTTCTCAATCAGAGGCCGAAAAAAGCATTGTCTTGTCCTGTTGTATTGACTCTAGACGCAAATGTTGTTGGTAACCCAGTGCCAATCTTAGTAACTTGTAGGTGTTGTGTCGTTCATAGAACCTATACTTGTGTATGGATGTAAAGCGCGACATGCGGACATTTGTTGTTAGAAAACACATGTATATATATTCATATATACATATACTACGAAAACATATTTTGAAGCCTCAAAATTTGACTTCTTCAGACATTACATTAGTTTTCATGGGGGACATGAATGCATAGGGTGATTTAAATATAACCAGATTTACGTTTCCAAGGAGATAACACACAGACTATGTTTTCGTTGAAAATTCGCTGTTTTCTCTAAGCAGACTGTCACTTTTGTCACAGCCAGTGTAGATGGTCATGTGTTTGTTATGGGTATTATTAATGTAAATGTTTATTCTGTTTGTAGTGTAAGGGTCCTTCTCTTCCATCGATAAGTTTTAAAAAACCAATGACCAAGCCCTATAAGACACATATGACAACCGCATCTATCCTACTTCATTCATGTAGATTTGGTCCACAGTGTCCACTTTGGTAAGATTTTACAACAATAGACTGGAGCAGGAAACAGGAAACGTTACGTGAATAACGATACACCGAGAGTCAATACGCTTGGATTTGTATTCTCACGTCACTTTTACTATGTATCTATGGTTGTTTCCTGACAGGCTTCATCAATCAGACTCCCATCAAAGGATGGCGGCATGCACAAAATTGTTGGCAACAATATAGAATAGATAGTGGGCGCTTGGTTTAAGTGTTAGTCTGTTACGCTGACGTGAGGGGCGATCGGTGTAATTTGGTCGCAATATATAACATATAGCGGTCACGCTGACATAATGGCATGTTGTGTGTACCATTTGTATGTATCTAATACACCAACGTATTCATACCGTTGTGTTTTTCACTTATTTGCTAATGTAACACTGGTGTTTTCTTCTTTTTTGTTTTTTATAATTTTATACATATCACTGTATTTATTTTATTATGTAATTTAACTTGTAATAATGTACTTGAATTCTTTAAACTACGGTTTATTTAGTCCTAACTTTATATACTGTGTATTGCTTCTTCTTGACCAGCTGTCTGTCGTTGGTACCCAGTGTATTAGACACCTCTTTCTGGTAGGCTTAGACTGTCTATTATTACCCTCTCAGATAGATTGTAATCTTTGGTTTATAAAATAATGCTTCGCGGCGACGCAACGTTTCATTACCATTTTTGTTTCATAGTTGGTTTTGTTCAGGGCCACGCGGCCTATACCGCCTCGTTTATCGTGTCATCTTCACTGGGTACCAGGTAGCTGATTAATATCTCCAGCTGGTGCCATCACAGCTAATCTAAACATAGTCACTAGCCTACCGCCGTTTGCCTGGGAGGCACGGTAGTTTTCTACAACTAAATACCTTTGTTATCGTTATATAATAGACATCGCTGTGTATCCTTATTTACAAATACGTACATGTTAGCTGACCTCCGATTTGTCATTTTGTTTAATAATATCTGCAAATTGTCTCTGTCTTTCATAGAATATGTACTTTTGTATGACTGTGAAGCGTGGGCAATGAGCAGACAAAATGAAAAACATCAGTGAAGATGTGGTGAAAATATACATACCATGCCCAGATAGAACAAAAAATTACCAGGTCCCACTAGAAACAAAGGAAAAAAAAAAAAACAGTATCTACAACATACTCTTTTCCACTCTTAATGTTTAAGTTTGAGTGAAATATGTCTTTTGCAGCGTGTGACATGAAGAAATTTGTCCTTTAAAATCACCTTGAATATATATCTTCATATATAAATATGCTATGAACACATATTTTGAAGCCGCAAATTTGACTTCGGGCATCATACTAATTGTTGAATGAGACATGAACGCCAAGGATGAACTACGTGGGCACCCGTTAATGAATGTTTGTTGTTTATTAGTAGTTGTTTTATTCGTTTTTCTTGTTTCCGATCGGTACAGCAGTATTGATTTCACTTTAAAGCTAAATATGCATATACTATGCAGAATGCTTCTGCTAAATATGTTCACAGGAACTGACATTACCATACTTATAAGTTTTTCTCACGCCGGTAGATCTCCGTTTTTTCGTCGTTTTATTAAATATTTCTAGTCAAATGTCTTCATTTAATTTCTGTAATAAAATGTCTTCATCTAATTTAACTTGTGAACTGCCTTCATATAATTTATGTAATCAACAGACACTGCGCAGGATCTGCAATATTTAGTAGAGGCGGTTGTTGCACCCGGTGAACAACTAGGGTTAGAATTAAATTATAAAACGACACGGATTATGATCGTCAATAGGAAGGACGAAACACCACAATGTAATATACGTGCAAATTGGAACATTCTGAAACAAGTGAATAGATACAAGTATCTCGGAACAGTCACAACAGCTGCTGGGAGATGCCTTGAAGAGATTAGAACAAGAATCGCCATGGCGAAGATAAAAAAACATATTGACCAATAAAACGATACCAATTTCTACATAGAACCTGTACTTTTGTATGAATGTGAAGCCACTGAACAGTTACGCTGAATCTGCTGGCTTTGGAACGGAGTAATTTTGAGGAAAAAGCAAAGCGACATAGCGGGATTCGCTTCTCTGGCTCCTATGTTGGGTATAGTTATCAACCAACCGCGTTATTCGAGCCGTCAATGACGCCATCTAGCTCCGTTACATACTCGCCCACTGCCACACTACGCCACCACATTGTAGGTTTCGAACCTGTCAAGCGCTATGGCAGCAACTAGACACCGTTGAGATACATTTACGGCTTAGTATACACGTAAAAAGAGCCGCCTAGGGTGGACATCCTTATCGAACCGCGGCGTGAATCGACTCTCAAACGATACCTACGGCACCACCTAGCCCCGTTACACACTCGACCACTGCCACACTACCCCACCACACAGTGGGATCGACCCTGCCGCATGGTAGGGGACCCACTAGACACCCCAGTTACACATTGGTGATATCCCACTATGACCAACTACACACCCCCTATGACAACTAGGTACACCCATACGTGGCTAAGTAGTAACCTTACCAACGAAAAAGCATTGAGATTCGAACTCGACGCCGCCAAATGAGGGGGTCTATGGTACCAACTTAACCCATTAGACACCCCACTTACACACTGGCGATACCCCGACACACTCTACCGAATTGGTTATCGCACCATCTGCAATGCGACTGTGGTACCAACTAGCCCCGTGTCTCAATTCATTTATCATTGTTTACATATACCGATGAGCTGATTAAAAACGCCACCTAACGCCGACAGGTGTAATTTACAAACCACATTATTTCTGGGACGGACAATATCGACTTTTTGCTCACAGATGTTCGCCGATCTTACCAAAGATACAAATACATCAACCCGTATCAGCCTGAGCCACACCAATCGATTATACAAGCGTCTATACAAACGGGAACCTAATTAATTCATTACACCGGCTGACATATTCTGAATCAATTAGCAAACCTGGCGCCAGAGTTTAATTGATCTTGTTAACCCCGATGCTCTGATTAAAAACGACAGCTGACACTTTAAAAAACGAGGCAGGAGCTGGAAGGCATGAGGCAGGCCACAACCCACCCACCACGAGACATGAGGCATGAGACATGAGACTAGAATGAGACATGAGATATATCTCATTGCTCATTGCTCAAAGCGACTCCTAGAGACCCTATATACTACTCGTGGGCAGCTGTGTAGCTGACTCGGTCACATGATTATTAACCGGAGCCAGGAATTGGATCCTAATATAACTTCTCTTTGAGGTTGAACGGGGTACGGGTAATGGTATAATCGGAATCAAACCTTCCATTTCATGTTATTTATCCATGTGCCTACATTTTTAAAAGCTTCACTAGACCCAAAATTTACTTAAATTGTACACTCTTGTTTCAATTTGTTTCTTTGACATGACCACGACTTCGGTTTTCCTACTATCAAATTAAGGCCCATTTTCTACTCACCATCTCATCTCATTATGTTCCTCTTGTACCTTGCGGTGTTGAGGTGAAGTATAAACAGCGGGAGAGTGCCCGCTAATGGGCTTCATGTATCGATATTCCCATGGATTCCATTATTCTGTATTTATCCCTTCCTGTAGTTCCTTCTGACCTGTCGTGGTTAACACAGTGCCATCAGCATAACTTCAGTTAATTTACGTTACGACCACCAACCAGGATCTTCGGCATATGTTCTATAGATCTCATTATATGATGATTGTGCAGTTAACACAATTCAGGAGTTATCACACATTCTTCTCTATGCGCTAAAATGTTCCTACTAGGTTGCTGAATCTTGTGGCTGCTGTTTGCTACCAATATATGCTCTTTATTATTTGTAGATTTTTGCCGTCAATTTTCAATTGTTCTAGTAGTTGTTTTCAATGTCACACATTGGGAAAAGAAATGGGTTTTAAAAGGCAAGATTATCAATTTAATTGCACCAAGTTTTATCACATATGGTCTCTATCCGCAGGCCGGCCTGCCGAAAGAGTCGCACACAGCATGAACTCCAGCGCTCCAGCGACAATACCGAGGAGTCTCCAAGAAAACTGCACTCATTAACCGAATGACTTGGTCCGGAATCGAACCCATAACCTTCGCAGCGCGAGACAAGCGACGTAACTACCTCATCACGGAGACTCCATGTCCTAAATTGTCACAGGCCAGGACATTACTTACAATAGGCATACTTTTGCCCTAAATATCGGTGGTCATAAAATACCAGAGATTCGATATGCTGATGATACAGTATTAATCTCCACATTACAGAATGGTATAGAAGACCTAATAACCTCAATCCAAAGAAATAGTGAAAATCACAACTTATAACTTAACATAGCAAAAACAAAGATATTGCATACAGATAAAATTACTATGGAGAAAGAAATATATGTTCATGAAGAAAGATTGGAGTTGGCGGAAAATTTCGAATACGTTGTGTCATTGATTATCAACAATGGTGACAACAGTGAAAGAAAATAAACGACGGCAATCAGCTGCTCTTCAAAGACTAAAACAACTGAATAAATTATGGATTGGGACACACAGAACCAAAAAAAAAATAGAATTTTAAGAGCATGCATCTTTCCATTGCAACATACGCCTATGAGACCTGGACACTTACTAAACAAGCTGAACAGCGCATAAATGCCTTTTAATATAAATGTTATAGACGGGTTCTAAGACTATCTTAGGTAAAGAAAAGAACAAATGCACCCATACTTCAAGAGCTGAATATTGAAGAAGGTTGGCTACTAAAGACGATAAATCAAAGAACACTCATATATTTTGGCCACTTGAAACATCATGAGAGTCTGGAGAGAACAATAATGGAGGGGTATATGCTTGGGAAGAGAGGAAGAGGAAGGCCAAAGAGAAGATGGAAGCAGGATGTGGCGGATGATCTCCAGATGAATGTATTAAAAAGTTTTCCGGAAGGTTGTTATGGGAGCGAGGTTCTGCAAAGGACATGCTACTGAATTAATGAATGAATGCATATTTCATGTTACATCATCATCATCACCTGACGTTCTACAGTGGACCTATCCTAGAAAGTATCTTATATAACAAGGCACCCTCATTACATGTCAGAAAGAGATCAAAACGTTAGATGCACATCCGTTTACTGGATGTCGCAATTGTTTGGTTATTTGATTCTCTAGACAATTTTGCATTAAGGAAGACAATATGTGTCAGAACTGTTACATTACAAACATAAAACTCCGATTCAATGTTTTTTTTCTGTTAAGAATAGCAGTGTAAAATGAAAGTGAAAAACACAAATCGGTTCTCCTCCCAAAGACAGTAGACGTGACAGCTTGAAGACAAACAATCATAGAACAAAAGTGAAGAGGAGAACAAAGCAACACTAATACATGTATGGACGTAATTTAGAAACGCGTTCATTACAACACGGGCTCTATGAATCTTAATAATCTGCATATGACATACATTACATTCACTGACCCAACAATGATTCGATTTCGATTATACCATGACCCCTACCCCGTTCAAACTCAAAGAGAAATTATATTGGTGCTCATCCCTGGCTCAGATTAATAATCCTGTCACCCATTCAGTCACATATAG
This sequence comes from Cepaea nemoralis, assembly GCA_014155875.1. Classification (NCBI taxonomy): domain Eukaryota; kingdom Metazoa; phylum Mollusca; class Gastropoda; order Stylommatophora; family Helicidae; genus Cepaea; species Cepaea nemoralis. Next base: position 101,973 of record JACEFZ010014444.1, read on the forward strand.
GCTATTAATTTGAAGGTGATTGTTGTCCAAAGAGGGTAATGGTTGATTGCAACCAACAATAAGAAGAAAATGTGCTTAAATATCTCGCGCTATATGGCGCTATCCGACAGACAGTGAAATATGGGGGAGGGGGGGGGGGGGGGGGGGGTCACCGTGTGCACAACATCGACAGACAGAAGATCTAATGGTTCGGCCATCTCGTTAGTAACACCATCAACTACCACAAACCTCATCTCATGTAATCCCATCTCATCTCATCATCATCATCTCATCTCATCCCATCTTGTTCCTCGTGTACCTCGCGGTGTCGAAGTGAAACATAAACAGCGGGAGAGTGCCCGTGTTTGGGCTGCATATATCGAGATTCCCCACATACTATTTTATTTACTCTGTACCACAGATCTGTCTGAGAATCACATCAGTATCATCATCAAATCTTTCCACCCTTGGGCTGGTCGAATAACTAACTCAGATAGTAACGGACTGAAGTAAAATTGGGTGGAACTGCGGTAAAGCTGTGAAAATGTAAACAATATAAAATGACACAAAGTAGTGCAGCTTTACAAAACAGATTTACAACACATACAGGACGTTGCGGCGATTAGCCTTCATCAGCAAACAAACACATTCACAAGCACAACATATAGTCAAGGAGATCTCCTGTAACTACATCAAAAGGTGACGACAGGACGAGAAGAACAAAAGGATGAAACAATGAAAGTAATGAAGAGAAAATTAGAATTTGAAAAAATGCTCATACTCACCTCACAATATTGCCTTTCAATGTGCTCACTGAACCGTAACACCTATAACCCCGTCATCATCCTCCATCTCACTCCCTCGGTTGGGTATAAAATGACGACATCGGCAATATTCCGAGTTACACACAGATCGAGTTACACACAGATCGGAATTGTGAGGTAAGTATGAGCATTTTTTCCAATTCTAATTTTCTCTTCATTACTTTCATTTTTGCATCCTTTTGTTCTTCTCGTCCTGTCGTCACCTTTTGATGTAGTTACAGGAGATCTCCTTGACTATATGTTGTGCTTGTGAATGTGTTTGTTTGCTGATGAAGGCTAATCGCCGCAACGTCCTGTATGTGTCGTAAACCTGTTTTGTAAAGCTGCACTACTTTGTGTCATTTTATATTGTTTAACTATTCATTGAGGCGCGACTATTAGTGTTGGAACTCTTCGCTGGCTGCTGAGGATGGGGACGGAGCGCTTATGGGAATGTCCCGAATGCTGTGATGTCGGTTCATAAATCAATCAATCAATCAATCAATTGAGGCGCGCTGGGCAGATGGTGCTGGATCCATGTTTTCACTCGTAGGGTGATGTAGTCCGTATCACACCCGACGCCTTTGCTTCTGAAGAAATGTCCCGGTACCCATTTTAGGCTGCGTCGACCTGGGAATCAAATCAATTGGAAGAATCCGCCTCGATGCGGATTCGGTCTTACGAGCACCGGGCCGGCAGACTAGCGTGAGCTGGTCGTACAGCTTCCTTGCGCGCCATGCCATAGTTCTCTCTCTCTCTCTCTCTCTCTCTCTCTCTCTCTCTCTCTCTCTCTCTCTCTCTCTCTCTCGTGCTCTCTCTCTCTTTCTCATGCTCTCTCTTTCTCTCTAACTCTCTCTCTCTCTCTCTCTCTCTCGTGCTCTTTCTTTCTTTCTAACTCTCTCGCTTTTCTCTTTCACGCTCTCAATTTCTCTTTCTTTCCCTGTGTATGTCTCTCTCTCTCTCTTTTTCTCTCGCTTTTCTTTTCTCTCTCTGTCTCATGCCCTTTCTCTATCTCTCTCACTCTCTCTCTTTTTCTTTCACACACGCTCTCTCTCTCTCTCTCTCTCTCTCTCTCTCTCTCTCTCTCTCTTCCTCTCTCTCTCTCTTTCCTTTTCTCGCTTTCTTTCTTTCTCTCACTCTCTCTTTCTCTCTCTCAATTTCTTTCTTTCTCTCTTTCTCTCTCAATTTCTTTCTCTCTATCTTTCTCTCAATATCTTTCTTTCTCTCTTTCTCTCAGTCTCTCTCTATCATTTGCTCTCTCCCTATGACTCTCTTTTTCTCTCTATCTCACCATTACCCCCCCCCCCCCCCCCCACAATCCCATTGGCTAATCACTGTATATGTTATTCACAATGGCGTGTCACGTCCAATCTCTCCCCACAGACATCAATACAGACACGTCAATGGCTCTTTATGCTGCCTTATTTATGGACTTGAAACTATAATGGAATTTAGGATTCTGATTAAATTAGAATAGGAATCACACTAAGCAAAAACAGCGGATTGTTCCCCCCTGCTGCGGTAATCAAGCATGGATTCCCGATTGTCCTAGTACAAACAATGTCGTGGGGCGGTTTATAACTAACAAATGTCGTTCATACCTGCAGGTCTGTTTGACTCCTCATCTTGTAACTGACTTTATTCCGCTTAACGTTCAACTGTTAACTCATAGAATATGTTAAACAAAATAAGTGCATGACCTTTACACAACATTGCAGTCAACTCCAGCATTTATTGGCTGTTTGTGATTTACTCGGCAATTTTATGTCAGTTTTGCTTTCTGAAAGGCCAATGCATCATACAATAGAAAACAACGCAAAGCGGTATGCTTCAAACACTGTTTTCTCTTGTTTGTTCGCAGGAGACAGCCATACCTAACTGTGTTCACCTCATAAATAAATGTATTAGCTTGTTCTATTAGCTAGTTAGTTATATGTTGGGGTATCATCCTTGCACTCCGGACAAGTCCATAGGTGCACAGATCCCCCCCCCCCCCAAATCATATACATCAGCGTCCGAAGGCTAATTGTGCCAGTTCTGCTGTATGGTTGCCGAGACCCCTCATTCTCCCGCTGTTAACTTGTTCTACGTTCTGCTCTGCTGTATGGCTGCGAATCATTAAAAGCGAACGAACACATTAGGATCCTACATCCTGGTTGGCCTGGTGTTCCTTACCAGTGAGAAGTCCTGATCGTTCGGGTCCCATCGATTGACGGACGTCGGTCACGGCGATTGGGCAATCTTGAGCATAGCCTACGATGGGTAGCGTTGTGATGTTCTGTTGTGATAATTTGGTGTGTCCAGTGTGTGCCGCGTGGTTACACACCCGCTTCACACGCGTGATCCGGGACTGTTTCCGGATCAGTCAGGGATATGCACTACTGACGAGCTCAAACTGAGGGCGAAACTCGAGTATAGTGCTTCCATATTGACGTGGATAGGCCTTAGGTTCATACCAGAATGCGATCGGCGTTGCCAGTAGTGGGTTGTGCTCAATATTTAAATTTCAAATCCCGAAACAACCACATAATCAATTGATTATTGCTCACTGGATTTAGGAGGCCTGGTGTTCCTTGCCAGTGAGAAGTCCTGATCGTTCGGGTCCCATCGATTGACGGACGTCGGTCACGGCGATTGGGCAATCTTGAGCATAGCCTACGATGGGTAGCGTTGTGATGTTCTGTTGTGATAATTTGGTGTGTCCAGTGTGTGCCGCGTGGTTACACACCCGCTTCACACGCGTGATCCGGGACTGTTTCCGGATCCGGTCAGGGATATCCACTACTGACGAGCTCAAACGAGGGCGAAACTCGAGTATAGTGCTTCCTATTGACGTGGATAGGCCTTAGGTTCATACCAGAATGCGATCGGTGTTGCCAGTAGTGGGTTGTGCTCAATATTTAAATAATCAATATAACTGATCTAGAAGACAAAGGATACAGATTACAACGGCCAGTAATACAGCGGGCAGAACAGAACACACAGGACAGAACACAGAAAACATAACAGAACACAGAGGACAGAACACAGAGGACAGAACTGAACACACAGGACAGAATAGAACACAGAGGACAGAACAGAACACAGAGGACAGAACAGAACACAGAGGACAGAACAGAATACAAAGGACAGGATAGATCACAAAGGACAGAACAGAACACAACGGACAGTATATATCACAAAGAACAGAACAGAACACAAAGGACAGGATAGACCACAAAGGGCAGAACAGAACACAAAGGACAGAACAGAACACAAAGGATAGAATAAAACACAAAGGACAGAACAAAACACAAAGGACAGAACAAAACACAAAGGACAGAACAGAACACAAAGGATAGAATAAAACACAAAGGACAGAAATCAATGGTGATGTATTAATGCCTAAGCCAAATGGCTGGGGATATGGTGCTGATGCAACTTTAGCAGTGTGAAAATAATCAGTTACAATAAGGAACTGTGGACAGTGAGATGTGAATGTTTAACTTGTAGTACACACCTGGACTCGGGGATTGACGGATATACACGAATACATAGACATAGACACACCCAGACACACACCCAGACACACACACACACCCCCACCCACACACACACACACACACTCTACGTATGTATGCTTGCACGCATGTAGACCGACACAAAATACATACATACAGAGATAGAAAGTGTCTCACACACACACACACACACACACACACACACACACACACACACACACACACACACACACACACACACCCCCACCCACCACACACACCCAGACACACACACACACCCCCACCCACACACACACACACACACACACACACTCTACGTATGTATGCTTGCACGCATGTAGACCGACACAAAATACATACATACAGAGATAGAAAGTGTCTCACACACACACACACACACACACACACACACACACATTCAGAGCGACATACATTTACTTACAGAGACACACCCTTACATACACACAGAGAGACACTCAGACATAAAGACAGACAAACATGTAAATGTACAGACAAATACACAAACACAAAGTTGTGTGCACACACTGCCTCCGATATCACACCAAGGACAATGAAGCACCTCTCCGATGGAATGACACTCAAAACAATCACAACAGCAGGCTACTGCTACCCTACCAGCCTGACATGAAGACACATTCAACAGAGACACAGTGTCAGATGACAACAACCCAGCTAACGGCTTACCTCCTCTCGTTATCATCCAGGTGAGAAAAGAGCACGTTTTTAGAGATAGCCTTTGACAAAGCCGCCATGGTTTTGTAGTCTTTAGGCACAACCTGAAGACAGGAAAATGTGTGGAGTTAATTAGTGGGTCTGACAAACACTCCGATGGCAAAAATCACCACAAAAAAGCTGTACATTACACCTACCTAACACATCTATTGCATTGTGACAGTTTTGTAGTCTCTAAGCACAACCTGAAGAAGCGGAAAAAATGCGTTATTTATTGGGGTTGGCAGTAGCAAACACTGCCGTGGCAAATATCGCCACAAACAAGCTGTACATGAAGCCTATCAAACGTATCTATTGCTCTGTGACAACTGTCACTACTGCAGGACCACGTCTCGGACACTGAAATACTGTGACCGGCCATATTTAACGTCGCAGTGGCTTGCGGGGAACAGTGATGGGAGGGCATGGTTCTGGGAGAAGAGGCAGGGGTCTAACAGCACGAAGATGGAGACATGCAGTATTGTCAACTGTAATAGAGAGAAGGTTAGCAGAAACAGATGAGACAGGATTTATAACAGCAACACAGTCAAGATTGGCAGTATAAGTTGAGACAAGGATCAGTAAGAACAACAGCAACTGGGGGAAAATGGCAGTAACAGCTGAGACAGGATTAGCAACAACCGTCCAGCATTAGCAATAGTAGCATGGAATTAGGGACAGCAGCACGAGAATGTTTACTGGCAGTGGCAGATGGAGAATTAGCAATAACGGAGATGGTAGTAATACTAGCATCAACAGAGGCGGACACTTGGCTGCAGTAGGGGCACGAATAGCATCCGCAGTAGCCGTAAGATTACTAACAGCACTAACAGTAAGATAAACAACAGCACGACAGTAAGATTACAAACAACAGTAGCAGTAAGATTACCAGCAGCAGTAGCAGTAATATTGCCAACAACAGTAGCAGTAAGATTACCAACAGCAGTAGCAGTAAGATTGCCAACAGCAGTAGCAGTAAGATTACCAACAGCAGTAGCCGTAAGATGAGCAACAGCAGTAGCAGTAAGATTACCAACAGCAGTAGCAGTAAGATTACCAACAGCAGTAGCAGTAAGATTACCAACAGCAGTAGCAGTAAGATTACCAACAACAGTAGCAGTAAGATTACCACAGCAGTAGAAGTAAGATGAGCATCAGTAATAGCAGTAAGATTACCAGCAGCAGCAGCAGCAGCAGTAAGATTACCAACAGCAGTAGCAGTAAGATTACCCTACATCAGTAGCCGTAAGATTACCAAAAGCAGTAGCTGTAAGATTACCGACAGCAGTAGCAGTAAGATTACCAACAGCATTAGCAGTAAGATTACCAACAGCATTAGCAGTAAGATGAGTAACAGTAGTAGACGTTAGACGTTAAACAGCAGTAGACGTTAGATGAGAAACAGCAGTAGCAGTAAGATTAGCAGCAGCAGGAGAAGTAAGATTGGCATCATAAATGAAAAACAATATGTGGTAAGATTAAAAACAGAAGTGAGCGTAGACAATGAACAGCAGCAGAAGTAAGACATGAAATAACAGTTGAGGTAGGATTAGCCACTGCCAGTGAATTAAGAAAAGCAGTTGATGTAGATTCGTTCTCGGAACTGTGGCGACAGGAGTAGCACTATTAGGACGAGCTACAACAGCAATGGTAGGATTAGTAACAGCAGCAAACGTGGGATTTACAATAATAACAGAGACATCAAAATTCATACTCCTACCTCTCTGACAGGGCCAAATATTTCCGGAACTTCGGCCATAGTGATGTTAAAACAATCAAGTAGTGTACACCTAATACAGTATCATAAACAATTGTGTCCCTGCTCATGCGGGAACAAATACCGTCAAGAGAAAGTGGTCAGCGCGTTCGAAACCTACAACCAGTGGCCGGTGTTGAAATAATGAACTGATCAGCGCGCGCTGGGTCTATTTATAGAGGCGGGTAAGAATAGATTGGGAAGGCGAGGAACCTGTAGGAATTGCGGGGGATACCTCTTGCTGTTTCCTACACGGGGCACGAGAATCGGTGGAAGACTGGGAAGACTCGTGAGGCTAGTAACGCCAAGACTAGGGCTACTATGTTCATTTATCGTCGCTGAGTTGGTTTAAGGCTGAGTAAAACGCATGGTGAGGGTCAGAACGCTCGCCTAACGCTGTGGTTTTTACATGTTCGAATTCCCACCGAGAAGCAGATTTTTTTTAGAACTGATCTTTGAACATACTTTACCCAGCCTAACACCGGCACCAGGACATGTTTGGGAAGTCAAGGCGGTCACATCTCCATTCAAGTGACGATTGGTCTATATAATATGCGGCTAGCACCAAATACCATTAGGCCTCAAGGAAAGGAGTACTCTCTGCCACGCGCTCTGAAGGTTGTGGGATCGATTCCGGAATCCTCATTCCATTCACGAGTGCACTTTTCTGGGAGATTCCTGTAGTCATCGCCGCTGGAGCTATGGGGTTCGTAATTTGTCCGACGCTTTCGGCAGACCGAGAAATTTAGGATCAAAGAACACTACTAGTTTGCCAGATTGATGACTAACGCTGGTATTGACCCGTTACAGCCACATTTCCGGTTTAGCAGCTTTATTATAATCACTCACGCGGATTCCATTCACACGTGTCCAGTCGACAACATGAAAACAGATAAGTAACTTATATATATATATATATATATATATATATATATATATATATATATATATATATATAGAAGCCACGGAAGGCAGGTGGTGGATGAAATTTTGAGGGCAGCCGACAGATATTTGTTGGTCATGGTCTTGAGTTCACGACGGCAGGCAGAGGAGCTCTTCTTGAATCAATGGCTGCGGTCTCCGACCAGTACAGTCACTGCCATAGAGGAAAGCAACGGCAAACTACCTCTTTAAAAGTGCCTAGTACATCATGATTCGCTTAAAAACTGATCATCGCAAGACAAGGACAGAGACGTTAAAATTAGCAACATGGAACGTTAGGACGTTAAACGACGACGAAAAATTAGAGGACATAAAACAAGAAATTGAAAGGGAAACAATTAATATATTAGGTATGTGCGAAACGAGATGGACAGGAGCAGGCATCAAGATAGATGAAGATTTCAAGATTATTTATTCTGGAGGTGAAGATCGTCATAGGGGAGTGGCAATTATTTTGGACCGGAAAACATCAAAATCTGTTCAAGGATATTAGGCCGTGTCGGACAGAGTTCTACTAGTTAAATTAAGTGGCAGACCTTTTAGCATAAATATTATTCAAGTATATGCCCCAACAGGAGAATCCAGTGAAGATAGTGTAGAAGAAGTTTATAATGACATAGAGTCTGCCTTAAAGAAATGTAAAAATTCAGAAATAAACATCATAATAGGGGACTTCAATGCAAAAGTAGGAAATCAAGGGGATAGATACACAGTAGGAAACTATGGTTTAGGAGAGAGAAATGAAAGAGAATACAGACTCGTAGAGTGGGCAAAAGAACAGGAAATGATTGCAGGAAACACCTGGTTTAAGCAACACCCTAGAAGATTATGGGCATGGAAGAGTCCTGGTAGCAGAATTAGAAATCAGATTGACTACATTCAAATCGCGAAATAACCAAATAAATCAATTTGATTATTGCTCATTGGATTTAGGAGGCCTGGTGTTCCTTGCCAGTGAGAAGTCCTGATCGTTTCGGGTCCACATCGATTGACGGACGTCAGTCGCGGCGATTGGGCAATCTTGAGCATAGCCTACGATGGGTGACGTTGTAATATTCTGTTATGATAATCTGGCTGTGTGTCCAACGTGTGCCGCGTGGTTACACACCCGCTTCACACGCCAGTGATCCGGGGCTTGTTTCCGGATCCGGTCAGGGATATGCACTACTGACGAGCTCAAACGAGGGCGAAACTCGAGTATAGTGCTTCCATATTGACGTGGATAGGCCTTAGGTTCATACCAGAATACGATCAGCGTTGCCAGTAGTGGGTTGTGCTCAATATTTACATTCTCATTAGCAGAAGATTTAGAAACGCGCTAACAGTAGCAAAAACAGTTCCCAGTGCTGATTGTTATAGTGACCACAGATTACTCACAGGAACATTGAGGATAAAGTTGAAGAAAGTCAAGTATATAACAGGAAACATTAAATATGATTTGTGTACATTGAGTAATGACAAGGAAATACAAAACAAATTCAACATAGAAGTACAGAACAGATTTGAAATATTGTCTGATCTAGAGATATTATTCCAGGATGTGGATGGTCAATGGGAAACGTTGAAGAATTCAATCAATGTGGCTGCAGAAACAACTATTTCAAAATTAAAGACGGTGGGTCGTAAGAAATGGATGACTGAAGAAATTTTACACCTCATGGAAACAAGAAGACTCAACAAAAATAATTATGTCAAATATGAAGAAATTCACAGACAAGTCAGAATATTATGTAAGGAGGCAAAAGAAGCATGGCTTGAGGAAAAGTGCTTAGAAATTGAAAACCAACACAACAGTCAAAATACCAAATTAGTGCACAAAAGAATTCAGGAACTTACTAATAAAAGAACAAGTACATCAACAGGGTGTCTAAAAACTAAAGATGGCAAAATCATAATAGAAAAAGACCAGATTCTACATGTATGGACAGATTATGTGAAACACCTTTATGATGATAACAGAGACGAACAGTGTGATATTAGATTTAATAATGAAGGACCGCCAATTTTGGAGATGGAGGTTCGAAATGTTCTTAAGCATATGAAAGCTGGCAAGGCCCCCGGTGCAGATAACATCACAACAGAAATGATTAAAGCTTTAGAAGAATTTGGACTAGAGCAAGTCACCAGACTGCTGAACACATTATATGATACTGGAGATATACCTCCTGAATTATGTAACTCTGTATTTATTGCAATCCCAAAGAAATCAGGAACCTTGGAATGTGATCAACATAGAACAATTAGTATAATGAGTCACATCACAAAGATTTTGCTAAGAATTATCATGCAAAGAGTGAGGAAGAAGATACAACCTGAAATAGGGGAAGAACAATGTGGGTTTGTAGAAGGAAAGGGTACAGTAAATGCTGTGTATATGCTGCGAACAGTTATTGAACGTGCTATAGAAGTAAACAAGGATATACATCTTTGCTTTATTGACTATACGAAAGCGTTTGATAGAGTTAGACATGTCAACATGGTGGATATGCTTGCAGATCTACAAATTGATGGGAAAGACATTAGACTTATAAAAAACATATATTGGAAACAACAAGCTTCAATAAGGATTGATAATGAAGTGGGACAGTATCAGCCAATTAAGAGAGGTGTTAGGCAGGGATGTGTGATGTCTCCAGATCTTTTTTCCCTATACAGTGAAAATATTTTCAGAAATGTAGAGGATATAAATGGAATCAGCATTGGAGGACGAAACATCAGTAACATTAGATATGCAGATGATACAGTATTAATTGCAGACAATGCGCAGGACCTGCAACAATTAGTAGATGCGGTTGTTGTACACAGTGAGCAACTGGGGTTAGAATTAAATTGTAAAAAGACTCAGGTTATGGTCGTCACTAGGAAGAAAGAAGTGCCACAATGTAATATACAAGTAAATGGAAATATTCTTCAACAAGTGAATCGGTACAATTATCTTGGAACAGTCATAACATCTGATGGGAGATGCCTTGAAGAGATTAGAACAAGAATCGCCATGGCGAAAGTAGCCTTTAGCAAAATGAAAAACATTCTGACCAATAAAAAGATGTCACCTGAAACGAGAAAAAGAGTGTTGAGGGGATACATAGAGCCTGTTCTTTTGTATGGATGTGAAACTTGGACAATGAGCAGTCAAGCTGAAAAACATCTGATGGCTGCAGAAATGTGGTTTCTGAGGAAAATGCAAAGAATACCATGGACAGACAGAAAAACCAATGACCAAGTACTACAGGAGACAAATGAACATCGTAAACTGATTAGAGAAATTATACGTAGACAGTCAAAATTTTTTGGACATGTTATGAGAAGAAATGGATTGGAGAACTTGGTGACAACTGGCAAGATCGAAGGGAACAGACCAAGAGGAAGACCGAGAGGAAAATACCTGGATGGCTTGGCCACATGGCATGGACGAGACAGGAACACTGAGCTGATCCACGACACTGGTGATCGAGTGAAATGGCGAGTCATGACCGCCCACGCTTTCCGGCATGGCACATATGATATATATATATATATAGCCGGCTTCGTGGCTTAGAGGTTATGACTTTTCTCCGTAATCTCGTATACTCTCGTCAGTTAACGTGATGACGGTTCAAATCAGCAGTGGTTCGAATCGCATCGGTAACTTACGGGGTATGTGAGCCGGCCGCTCAGAAAGCAATGACAAACTACTGAGCGTAATCTTGCCAAGAGATCAACATACAGCTGAAAGATGCTGGTGTTGACAGCTAAGTCCTGTAAAAAGGATATTATATATATATATTGTCATGTAGAGTTTGTAATGTCATTCTATTGGTATGTGTTTGTTGTTTGCGTGCTAACGAAAGCTTTGGCCGCAACGTCCATTTTGTTACATGTTATCGTGTTCTAGTAATGATCACAGTCTACTTCTCGTGTTTTGGTGATTCTTTCATCGCCAGACAGACAAACGGTCTCATAAACATCACGAGAACAAAGACAATCCACTCCATAACAGGTTCAGTGCCAGACAAACAGTAGGTTTGAACCAAACAAAAATGGGGAGCAGGGGTGTGTCACAGTTATGACTTAAAAGTATATATAAAATTAAAGGGGGTTGCACAAGGAAAACTAATGTATATAAGCCCATGGAAGATACAGGAAGTCGCTTAACATGATTAATCATCCCACGACATTTAATGAGTTAATTAGCGGTTTCGCCAACAGGTGTCTTCAATCTATGGCACCCCGGCTGTTTACTGTTTCCTAGAGCAGCTTTTGTGGCTAGCGACTTTGTTGTACCTATTATAAGCCACGTCAAATGCCGTTCTTCTTCTCCTCCTCCACCTACTCCTTCTCCTCCTTCTTCTTCCTCTTCTTCTTCTTCGTCTTCTTCTTCCTCTTCTTCTTCTTCTTCTTCTTCTTCTTCGTTCATCCGGAGAGTATGTGTGTGTGTTTTACCGGACATGATTGTGTTGTACCTTTTTGCAGCAGAGCTGCGTTCTTGCGTCGTTAGGCCGACACATCCGACTTCTGCGAGCATTTGTTGACCGGGTTAACCTTCTCGGGGAGATGCCGTTCAGCCTACCTGAGTTACCATTGGAAGATGTTACTCCTGTTCCTCTTCTGCATTTTACCTCCATTGGCCCTCAAGCAAATCACGCTCGGCCATCCGATCTTGTGCTTCCTCTGCAGATTCCTCCGTGTCCTGCTGGAGTTATATATGTCTGTAATTATATTTTCCATGTGGGGGTAAGCTTGGCCCAGTGGATAAAAGCGCTAGTTCTTACACATCCGGTGTTCTGGTGCCGAGGCCATAGGTTAAGTCCCTACAATGGTGGTAGTAGTAGCAGTAGTAGCAGCAGTAGTAGTATTATTAGTAGTAGCAGTAAGAGCAGCAGCAGCAGCAGTAGTAGTAGTAGTAGTAGTAGTAGTAGTAGTAGTAGTAGTAGTAGTAGTAGTAGTAGTAGTAGTAGTAGTAGTAGAAGCAGTAGCAGCAGCAGCAGCAACAACAGCAGCAGTAGTAGTAGCATCAGCAGCAGCAACAACAGCAGCAGTAATAGTAGCATCAGCAGCAGCAGCAGAGAGCAGAAGCCGTAGAGTAGAACACATAATCAGACTGTTACTGGGACTACCAGTATGGACTCTTGGCTGGCTGCTATAGATGAGGCCGGAGCAAGTATAGGAATTCTCCGAGTGCTATGATGTCAGTTCTTGACCCAGCTCAGCATCTATAGTCTGTCCAGAAATGAATGCCGTCATTCACGATCAATTACTTTGAAAACTGTCTGTTGCATCGTTATGAAATTTTTCCTGCCGTCTTATATTTACCCCCATCCAAGGAATATGTCTTTGATAGGCCCAAAAGCAACTTAAATCATCGAAAGCGGCAACATTTCTTTGATGTTTTGGCGAAAATGTAGTGAATTCACGCTAACAAACTAGTCACAGTAAAGCACGTCATTTCGGGTAATGACACAAGTACAATGCGTAGCCAGATTCGTATAGGAGTGGGTGCAATAAAACAAAAGTAAGCTTAAAAGTCGACAGGGTCGACTTGCATTGCACCGGGTTTTTATCCCATATCGCTCCGTTTCTTTCCGCAGCGCGGAAAGCGTCGCACAAAGCACGAACTCCGTAGCTCCAGCGACGACCCTCGGGAGTCTGCGAAAAAATGCACTCGTGAAATGAAAGACGCGGCCGGAATCGAACATACAACCTTCGGAGCCCGAGTCAGACGACGTGGCCACTTCACCACGGAGACTCCCGAGAGGGGTGCAATGTGTAATATTAGTAAAGACAGAATTTACAGAGGTATGGGGTAAATAATTTGTAAATTGACAGGAAAGTAGAAGGAATATATTTCTTACCTTAATTTTCATTTCCTTCTTGTTTCTTCAACTGCTGGTTAATAATGCGTACACAAGTATTCGTGTTAGCTTTTTATATTGAGTTCGTGAAAGCTTCCAAATAGCTGTGCGTTGATGTGCGTATGGAGTGACCAGAAATGATACCGCAATTTAGTCATCATGTGTCAATTTTTAAGGATCTGTTCAGCTGTCTGTGTAGTTTGTTCACACGTGCACATGGTTGACAGATCCACTTTGAGTCTTCATGAAAGATTGTCTACTCTGCTGTTTACCGTTTAAAGACTGAACATGATTACCTATTTTGCACTATGAAAATAGTTGTCCGTGTCTCTGTAGTGGGCTTCCTTCTTCACGACCAAGATGTTGGTCCTCTTTTCATTGAAGTTTATAGATTGATTCGTATGCACGTGTTTTGTCTCCTAATTTGACAACGTGTTTGCTCTCACGTTTCTTATTATGCCACAATATGTCAGTTTCCACCGTAATATTACTCTTCTATTGATATTCAATGCGTTTAGTGTGTGTGTGTGTGTGTGTGTGTGTGTGTGTGTGTGTGTGTGTGTGTGTGTGTGTGTGTGTGTGTGTGTGTGTGTGTGTGTGTGTGTTTTCCAATACCAGTTGCTTGTCACCGCTTAGGGCTTGCGGAATTGAAAATTCATCACTGTGGAATACAAACTGTTGTCATTGACATTGTGCCTGATGCTGTAATGTTTAGGGCCTGCAATTTATCTGAATAGTTGGAGCAAAATATCCCAGTAAATGTGCACGTGGATTAAGGTCTGCGATCTGCACAGACCTTAATCTGTGTCGGACGATACCAGTAGGTTGATGACTGCTCTCGGTTGCATACAATTCAATCCATCCTTTCTCCAATAGTTCTCTTCCTCTTTCAAAACATGGTCCTCACATTTTTTCCAGTAACTCTTATCAATATTTAATAGCGCGGACTGGGTTAGTATCTTGACGTCAGACAATTTGAATGTAGTATTGTCAGCTGCAACCTGTCCTTTAATTTTAGCCCACACAAGTTCTATAGGGTTTAAATGGGAATGATACGGCGGAAGTCTCAAGCATCTATGGCCATGCTCTTCTATCAACTTGTCAATTTGATATTTCTTGCTTTTTTGCGCCTGTTTTACAAGGGACAACAACTGTAGCTTAAAATATGTTTCTGGAAATGGTATATTTTCCCTTCGGAGCCATATCTTTATTGCTTCCTTTGTGCTCGATGCCGTAGGTATTTTGTCTTCTTGGGCAACAACATTGTGATATGATGCATTGTCCATGATTAGACAAGACGGTCTATCAAGGAATGGAAGTACTGTATTCTCGAGCCAATCTCTAAATACATTACCATTCATCTCATTATGATAATCCCTATTGTCTGTATGCTTTGATACGAACACGAGTCCAGCATTCTGTAGTAAGCCATTATGAGTACTACCAGCATAGGCTATGACCAAACGCTGTCCTTTACTACTGGGCACATAACGCTTTATCTTTCCATCCACTGATTGCCATTCCTTTTCACTTGTGTGGTACGCATTGATCCACGTCTCATCCAAATACACTATGTCATAATTTTCTTTGCGCATTTCCCTTATTTCACGTAGGTATCTGATTCTCATGGCTCCTAAATGCGGTTGCTAGCAAAGGATATTTCTACCTCCCTTGTACTTTCTAAAAGTGAAGCCTAATGTCCTTATAAATTTCCACAAAGTTATTTTGGATAGCTCTATGTTATTGTTCTTTCTCAACCAAACCCTAAGTTTTCTTACAGTCACTGTTTCTTTGGCATCCATCATTTTTATAATAACTCGCCTTATGACATCCTTGTCAAAGCTGTCTACAATTGCCTTTCTACCTACCGTTTGCTTATCGCGTGTTGGTTTCATTCCAGATTCTTGCACCCATCGACGAAATGACCGTTTACTCAAACCCAATGCATGCACTGTTCTTTTTTTCGGGATTTGTAACAGTATGAAACAGTTTCCTGCGATCAGCTTCTTGACAAAAATATGTGTACAACTTCATAGCGATGCTTTGAAGTGTACAAAATTTCACATTCAATCCCATTGAACAATATTCACACATTCAAATATTAGCTATTAATATTATATTAATGGTAAGATTTATTTATATATTTATTTATATAATCACGTTTCATGAAAAAAAGAACCCACATTGACGACACCTCTGAACAATCCCATTTAACTGCGCGCAGTTTGTGCCAAAACGGAAACCACGAGACAATTTTTAGAAAAGCGCGGATGTGTCTTGGTGAAGGTGTAATACTTTTAAAATTATGAACTTAAATCTCTGACCCGTAAATTATATACCGCATATAAACAAACATTGAAATCTGCTGTACAATCTCCAGAATCAAAAACTTTTTGTTGGGTGGACATAATGATAAAGTTATATGCTAAATCTCATAATTTTCCCTCAGTTGGTTACTGAGATATGGAATTTTATATTGGGGCAGAAAAAAAGTAAACAGACTATAGTTAAGCTAGTGAAAGGTTAAGACATTCTCATTCATGACAGACTTCATTAACTGAAAGTGCGAATATTAGCGTCAACATCATCATTCAAAGACGGTAGGATAAAGAAGGGCTGATGTCTCCTAATCGAAGCTAGCACTGACCAAACCCTCTCTTCGCTTCCTCAAGAGACATCCTTGGCAGACACAAGCGTGGCTAACGAACGGAGAAGGAACCAGTCTCCGCTGTGATTAAGCCTGCCGAGGACTCCATCTTTGCACGTTCTGAGATCGCAAGAGAGTCACAGTAGCTTCCCACGATGAAGGAAGATCAGGAGCACCCAAAACTTGGAGAGCTAACCGACCTGCTGGGGGTGTGTTACCTTGCTTGCAATAATGGAACCAAATCATCACTAGTTTTTCAAATCTTATACAAGTGAACAACCCGATTCGACTGAACTCACAACGAAAACACTCACTCCCAAATTAAGCAGGACGGACTTAAGATCTTTGTCACTGCCAACCAGAAGACTCCCCATGTTTCATAAATGATTGCCTTTCGCAAAGTGTTTTTCTTTAACGATTGATTCCGTACTGCGCATTCCCCGATAACGGATGCCATGATTACGAGAGGACCTTGTGGGTGATGGGTAAACACATGGTGGGATATTTGAGCTCTTTGAGTTCCACTGTGGGGAGGAACTCCAGGACAGGAAATCAATTGAAGCTCAGGTTATCCTGGGAGGTGTCGTACGGGCTGCAGCAGAAGCCACGGGCCTCAGATTACAATGTAAATTTATGTATGACGCAGCATCGTGAGTGAGGCTGGCAGGTCAGGTTTGGTGTGCGTCAGCGTGTTATTGATGCGTCCGGTGTGTTGGTGTTGTTGTTGTTGTTGTTGTTGTTGTTGTTGTTGTTGTTGTTGTTGTTGTTGTTGTTGTTGTTGTTGTTGCCATGTTGAGTGAAGCTTTGATGATGATCGGCGAGCCATGGCGTTGCGATGCCCGCCGGAGTTTCAGAATGTATTGGGTTCGATACAAGACCATTGGTACCTAATGATATCACACGTCTTCAAGATCTCCTGGGTAGTGTGTTTGAATAATTAGCCTTCTCGGATAATGGGCGGAAACAGGTCGCCTCATAAGCAAGCTGCGCACGGTAAAAATGGCACGACAGTTGGAAATCGCAAAGAGTAGGTCATATGGTCAATGCTTTAACAAAGTTATTAGGAAAAAATGACCGGAAGATATAGCCGGATACCTTGCATACGATATATACAGGCGAAGCAAACCCGACAAAAAGGTATACAGAAGCCGAACACTGGCCTGTGCGGTGCATAACTAGGTGTGAGAGGCACTCACCTCGAAAGAGCAATGCAGAAGAAGCATATAGTGAATCGTACATGTAAGATACACGGGCAAAAGTCACTGCTGGGAACAGTTGTCAGTGCACAGACGCAGGGACACAACATGTGAATCAACTAATATATTTGGTCTATAAAACACCTGTGACCATCACCATACGCCTGTACTTGTGCTATACAATGTGAACATCGCCAAGAACTTCAACCCGTGGAATGGTGGCAACACTTTCTGATCAGTCCATACCACAGCCCACTGTTGTGTGTTGCTCTCGATAGTTGCAAGCATGTCTGCATTGATACATCTCTGTGCTCATGCTTTATGGGGGTGTTCCTTGGTCTCTCTCTCTCTCTCTCTCTCTCTCTCTCTCTCTCTCTCTCTCTCTCTCTCTCTCTCTCTGTCTGTGCGCGGGGGGGGGGGGGGGGGGGGGGCTCGCGAGCCCGCGCTGTAATTCCGAACCCCTCCATGCAATTAGAGACAGAAAGACAGACAGCGCTAGCTAGCTGGAGGGAAGGAGACCGACCGACCGACCGACCGACCCACCGACCGACCGACCCACCGACCGACCGACCCACCGACCGACCGACCCACCGACCGACGACCGACCGACCGACCGACCGACCGACCGACCGACCGACCGTCCCACTGACCGACCCACCGACCCACCGACCGTCAACGTTATGTGAGAGAGAGGGGGGGTGGGGGGGGGGAGAGAACAGCACACCGAGACAGATAGACAGATAAACAGACAGGAAAACAGACAGACAGCCGAGAGACAGAAAAATAGAGGATGGCAGGCACGCAGGTACACACAAACACGCATACACGCGCATGCACATACGCACGCACGCAGACATACATACAGACACTGACTCACTCACAACTACATGTCTCTACATTAACGACTTATTCCAATAGACTACGTCGTCTCCCACCCCCACTGACTCATTCATGACGACATGCCTCTAAACATGCTGGACTCATTCTTAGCTGTTTGTCCTCACCCCCACTGACTCAATCACTATTGTACCACTTGACGTACACTTGACTCAGTCACGACTCATGTTTCTACCTACACACGTTAACTCACAACTATCCAACTATTCACACTAACGTATAGTTGTGTTTACATATACGGACTCATCACGACTGTTTCTACACACTGACTCAATCCTAACTACTTGTTTCCCCGCTGACTCAAGACTCCGTATTATCATATCATCATCATGTGCCATGCCGACAAGCGAGGGCCGACATTTTCGCCATCTCATCTACGATCACCAGAGTCGTGGATCAGCTCTGTGTTCTTGCATGGAGACTTCTCGTAATAAGCTAATATTGACCTACTTCATTATCAATCTTTACAGCAATTTGTTGTTTCCAATGTATGTTTTTAACAAATGTAAGGTCTCTCCCATCGATGTGTAGATCTGCAAGCGTCTTAATCATCACACACAGGGACTCATTAGCTATTTTACTATGGCTACATACTCAATTGTGTGTCGCTGTGTTCTCCATGCCTGCACACACTGTCACACCCCTCATACAGATAAGTGTTTTAAGTGAGGCCTACGGGCGAGAGGATTGACATCACTGCACCGGCTTTTCCCCCATCTGACTCGGTCTCCTTCCGCAGGGCGGCCTGGCGACAGCGTCACACAAAGCACCACCTCCGCAGCTCCAGCCACGAACCCCGGGAGTTTCCGAGAAAACTGCACCCGTGAACCCACTGACGGAGTCCAGAATCGAACCCATAACCTACGGAACACGAGGCAGATGACTTAACCACTTCGTCACGGAGACCCCTCAGGTCCTCATAAAGGTCTTCAGATACTAGCCGATTTCTGATTCTACATGAATACAGCTAATGGCTCACTCACGATTCTACTGTCTACACAATGACTCACTTTACTCACGATCCTACCGCCTACACAATGACTAAATTACTATTCTACTGCCTACACAAAGACTCAATCACGATTCTGCCTACACAAAGACTCACTCACGATTCTACTGCCAACGCAAAGACTTTATCAAAATTCTACTGCATATACTCAGTTGCGATTCTACTGCTTACACAATGGCTCAGTCACGATTCTACTGCCTACACAAACACTCACTCAACGATTCTACTGCCTACACAAACACTCACTCAACGATTCTACTGCCTACACAAAGACTCAGCCACGATTCTACTGCCTATACAAAGACTCACTCACGATTCTACTGCCTACACAAACACTCACTCAACGATTCTACTGTCTACACAAAGACTCAGCCACGATTCTACTGTCTACACAAAGACTCACTCACGATTCTACTGCCTACACAAAGACTCACTCACGCTTCTGCTGTCTACACAAAGACTCACTCACGCTTCTACTGCCTCCACAAAGACTCACTCACGCTTCTACTGCCTACACAAAGACTCACTGACGCTTCTACTGTCTACACAAAGACTCAGCCACGATTCTACTGCCTACACAAAGACTCACGCACGCTTCTACTGTCTACACAAAGACTCAGCCACGATTCTACTGCCTACACATAGACTCACTCGCGACTCTACTGCCTACACAAAGACTCACTCACGATTCTACTGCCTACACAAAGACTCACTCACGATTCTATTGCCTACACAAAGACTCACTCACGATTCTATTGCCTACACAAAGACTCACTCACGATTCTGTCTACATAAAGACTCAGTTCTGATTCTACTGACTACACAATGGCTCAGTCACGATTCTACTGCCTACACAATGGCTCATTCACGATTCTACTGCCTACACAAAGACTCACTCACGATTCTACTGCCTACACAAAGACTCACTCACGATTCTACTGTCTACCCAAAGACTCACTCACGATTCTACTGTCTACACAAAGACTCACTCACGATTCTACTGTCTACACAAAGACTCACTCACGATTCTACTGCCTACACAATGGCTCTCACGATTCTACTGCCTACACAAAGACTCACTCACGATTCTACTGCCTAGACAATGGCTCAGTCACGATTCTACTGCCTACACAATGGCTCAGTCACGATTCTACTGCCTACGCAATAACACAGTCACGGATATGTGCCTCTATATACTCCATACCTCAGCTAAAGCTGGTCAAATCATGACTCACTTGTGCATAAACAAACTGGTAAAACACTAGCACACGACCCCTTAACAAACCTTAAAGTATAGTGGGTATATGGTTCGAGCCCCACCTGTGTTTGGAACCCTCACAGCTTCTCATGGAAACAGTGAGCAGAAACACTTTGGGATGGCTACTGCATCGGAGGACTGACCACGCATGGGAATGTGCAGGGATGTTGACATAACATAGCATAAACCGATCAGCACTGGGTGGGTACAATATCCCGCCGGTACCGTTTACTTCAATGAACACTTCCGGATACCCATTCTAGGCAAAGTCGACCTTAGGGCAAATTAATTTTTTTATGAAATTCCCCACCTCGATGAAGGTCCGAACACATTGCCACCGGACCGGCAGGCTAGAGCCTAGCTACAGCGCTATCGCTTCTCTGTGACTCTGGGATAAACAACGGCTCACTGACTCATGACTCCAGACACACTCTGACTCACCTTCTTGACATACTGCGCGGCATCCTCCTCTTTATAGACCTCCGCGGACACCGCTCCCCGCCGCACCCGCTTGGTCATTACCGGATGAGGTGGCGTCCCGGACATGTCCTCCTCCTTCTCATCGCTGGGTGGCGTGGAGGACTTGCTCTTCTGCTTGCAGACCTGTTCCTGAGGATCAGACATTAAGAAGACATGTACCGACACCCAATCACGGACAGATACACAGAAGCTAGATCACGGGAAAGACAAGAACGGACCTTTTGGAAGGCAATCAAGGACCTTTTAAAAAGCAATCAACCGTTACGAATCTACCAACATGGAGCATGGCTACATCCTGTCTGATTTCCGGCTCAGCTCATTAATTCCCGAGATCTATGAAACGATGCTTGGCTCGTCAGATCTCTATACAAAAGCTTTCAAAAGACTTGTGAATTTCAAGGCAAACTATTTGTAGGAGCAGCGGTTCCTAAACTGAGAGACGGGTGGGGTATAAAGGTATGTGCTGTATAACGATCATTTGGATAACGTCAAACTGCATATACGTCAGTGACTACATAATACGCGTGAAAAGAATAAACAACCTTGTTCTGCCTATAAGACCCATAATGGACCCCAGGCCCACAACCACACATGCAGGTCAGTCCGGTTAGATGTTTGGCTAAATGCGTCTAAGGTATGAAGTGGTCAGTCTCACACCAACCCTCTATAGCAGTGGTTTTCAACCGGTGGGGAATCCAACCGCAATTGTTAATACAAGAACCGATTACCTGATATTGTTTTTCCATTCATACTGTACGGTTCTGTACTTCTCACGCTTCTAAAATTCAATTTATAAAGTAGACCCACAAATCATGTTTTATGTGGACGTCTAGACTTGTTTTAGTATGTGCTATTAAATTTAGCTTCCACTATTACTTATACTGTGTAAGGGGGGGGGGGGGGGGGGATTTTTAGGTAGGAAATACGAAAGGGGGGAATGACGTTCTGAAAATATGGTGAAGCGGGGCACGGGCCAAATTTTTAGGTGGGATAGACGAAAAGGGGGTGGGGGGGAGTGACGTTCTGAAAATATGGTGAAGGGGGGCACGGGCCAAAAAGGTTGAGAACCACTGCTCTATAGTATCCTTTTACGACATGTACAGTATTACTATTGGTTACTTCCTCTTGGGGCCCCAGTAACACACGGGATATAAACAACCGTATGCACTCGACAGGCATCAACAAACTCATCGTGCGTATGTACGCAGCACAAACCAATCTTATGCATTCGACATGCATCAACAATCTCATCTTGCGCATATGCACAGTACCACCAATCTTATGCACATACAAAATACCATTAAAATATCATGGTCACCGGGGAAGAAAAAAAAAAAAACCTTACATACATAAAAACTATCAACAATCCTACGCAAGTGAAACCCATAAACAATCTTGCGCACGTGAAAAACCATAAACAATCTTGCGCACACAAAATATCATAAACAATCGTAAGCACATGAAAACTATAATTAATGAGACCCTTTCCCCGAGCCATTAAAAGCTCACACGGACGACAAGACAATCCTGACATCATCAGAGGAGAACTAACCAAGCCAGCAGCACGCTTTAAAGGCTACATCAGGGGTTCTCAGCCTTTTTTGGCCCATGCACGCCTTCACCATATGTTCAGAATGCCCCCCCCCCCCCTTTTCGCATTTCCTCCCTATAAATTCCCCCCTGCCCCTACACAGTATAAGTAAAATTGGAAGCTAAATTTAATAACACATACTAGAACAAGTCTAGACGACTACACAAAATGTGATTTGCGGGTCTACTTAATTTATAAAACGAATTTCAGAAGGGCGAGAAGTACAGAACCGTAAAGTATGGAAGGAAAAACAATATCAAGTAATCGGTTCTTGTATTAATGCGATCTTGAAATAGTCTTAATTTCCCCCCACCCCCCACGGAGACACTAAAATTCGCTCCTTGAGGGGGGGGGGGGGTCCCACTGGTTAAGAACCACTGGGCTAGATCAACTGATCGACTGGTGCAGGATGAGCTTCAAGATCAAGAAATCGAGAAGCCAGCCTGTTTGCCTGCTCGGTTCCCAACACACCAGCATGCCCTGGGGTTGGGGGGGGGGGGAGAGAGATTCAACGGAAGCTCCATATCTTAGATTGTTTACTTGAAGCCTGCCACTCTGCACGAAGCATGCTGGCATTTACCCTTCTCGGCAAGCTCAGTGAGTTCTTTACAACACGACATATGTGTGCTGGTTTACTACGTATTTACTGCCACTCAAAGAAGACAGCGGGGTGGGGGGTGGGGAAGGGGGGGAGTAAAGATTACACGACAAACTAGACTTGCTAAAGTAAAGATTATGTGACAAATTAGACTTACTAAAGTACAGATTACGTGACAAGCCAGAATTCCTAAAGTAAAGATTACATGACAAAATATAATTACTAAAGTAAAGATTACATGACAAACTATAATTACTAAAGTAAAGATTACATGATATACTAGAATTCCTAAAGTAATGATTACGCGAAAAGATATAATTACTAAAGTAAAGATAATGTGACAAACTAAAATTATTAAAGTAAAAATTACATAACAAGCTAGAATTACTAAAGTAAAAATCGTATGACAAACTAGAATCTCTAAAGCAGTGGTTCTCAACCGGTGGGGAATCCCCCCCCCCCCCCCCCCCAGGGGGGAATTTTGGGGTTTCCAGGGGGGGGGGGGGGTGAAGATTATTTCAAGATCGCGTTAATACAAGAACCGATTACTTGATCTTGTTTTTCCCTTCATACTTTACGGTTCTGTACGTCTCACCCTTCTAAAATTCATTTTATAAAGTAAGTAGACCCACAAATCACGTTTTATGTGGACGTCTAGACTTGTTTTAGTATGTGCTTCCATTATTACGTATACTGTGTAGGGGCGGGAGGGGGAATTTTTAGGTAGGAAATACGGAAAAGGGGGGGGGGGGTGAATGACGTTCTGAAAATATGAAGAAGGGGGGCACGGGCCAAATTTTTAGGTAGGAAATGCGAAAGGGGGAGAATGACGTTCTGAAAATATGGTGAAGGGGGCATGGGCCAAAAAAGGTTGAGAACCACTGAGCTAAAGTAAAGATTACTTGGCAAACTAGAATTACTGAAGTAAAGATCACATAACAAACTAGAATTACTAAAGTAAAGATCACATGACAATCTAGACAACAGAAACAATGAAAGCCTTGAAGTAGAAATCAAAGTGCTGTAGTGAACAAAGCACGACCACAAGACCGGATAGCCGCCTCCAAGTATTCTATAAGTGCAAATAAAAACCTGTGACTTACTAAGGTAGTTTAGTCATTAATACAAACTGCTTGATTTTGTTTACCGATTTACTTTGAATTGCATTTGGCCCTGGTAACAGTTACCGTCGCTCAGTTAGAACTCAAGCGTAGTACATACAAGTGCTACTACCGGACTGATTTTTGTGTGGGGATTAGCTTTTCCTATTTCCAGTGTCCGTCCCCATCAAGCGAACCCTGAGATACTTGTAATGTATGTCCCCAAGTCAAGGACGAGAAGTCAGAATTTTAGTCCAACTGACCGGTGTAGGGGTTGAACCCGCTAACCCGTCATCAGCACACCTGAGACACTACCATCTCTTGAACAGAAACATTTACAAGGGAAATAATCCTTCACAAAACTGCAGATATTAAGGACATATTGCATTATCTCCCCTTGCCAGCAGATAACAGATGCAGACTGCGAGCAGATCAACATGCTGCTTGCTACGTGTGTCCCACTATTCTCCTCTTCTCGCTGACTTTTATCCTCCACTACAGCATAAGACATCAACCACCTCCCACCAAACTCTCCTATCCTTTGCAAGTATAACTGACAGTTCCTTTACAGGACGTAGCAGTCAATCCCATCAGTTTTTTTTTTTTTTGCGCTGATTTCATGGCAGGTTTAGGTTCAGTAGTCTGCCATTGCTTTCTGAAAGGCCGGCACACATTCGATTGTATGAAAACCAGCGCAAGGTGGTCTGCTGCCAAATCGCCTGTAGCTGTGTTTCGAATGCAGTGTGCGGGATTACGAATTGTGTCCTTAACTCCTTCGCCACAGAGCACATTACTGAAACGTTACTTACAAATTCAGTTGAAGGTAAATAATGATAGATGTGTAAGAAGAAGAAGAGGAGGAGGAAGAAGACAAACAAGAAGAAGAAGAAGAAGAAGAAGAAGAAGAAGAAGAAGAAGAAGAAGAAGAAGAAGAAGAAGAAGAAGAAGAAGAAGAAGAACAGGAGGCGGACGAGGAGTAGAAGAAGAAGACGATGATGATGATTATGATTATGATGATGATGATGATGATGATGATGATGATGAAGAAGAAGAAGAAGAAGAAGAAGAAGAAGAAGAAGAAGAAGAAGAAGAAGAAGAAGAAGAAGAAGAAGAAGAAGAAGAAGAAGAAGAAGAAGAAGAAGAAGAAGAAGAAGTAGAAGAAGAAGAAGAAGATAAATGACTAGTATTGACAGAACAAATCAGTTAAGCCGATAAACAGGATGCAAACGGACACGCGCGCCGGCTGTAAGCCTGGATTCTGCAGATGAAATCAGACACGACAGAATGGAATCTCAGACTGCAGGACGTGACCTGGCCTCATTAGTCCATTCAGGGAGATCGATCTCCGGACAGCATCGGTCGTTTGTTTCCTGGGTCTGTCATTAGTTCACGCATGTTTTGTGCGTAAAGGTGATTGAGTTTATTATGCTGATCAGAAACTGGGCGTTAGAATACCCCGGGTTACATGCAAATGGGCGTTAGAATACCACGGTTTACATACAACTAAGCGTTATAATACCCCGGTTTACAAGAAACAGGCGTTAGAGTACCCCGATATGCAAGAAACCAGCCTTTAGAAACCCCCATTTACAAGAAACAGGAGTAAGAATACCCTGGTTTACATACAACGTGACGTAGGAATACACAAGAATACCCCCGTTTACAAAAACACAGGCGTTTGAATACCCTGGTTTACGTGCAACTAGGCGTTAGAATTCCCCGGTTTACAAGAAACAAGGTGTTAGAATACACCCTGTTTACACGGTTACAAGTAACAAGCCGAACGCGATATGAAGGATTGCGAATTGCGTCGGCAATCTCTTCGCTACAGGGCACCGCTTAGGGTGCACTAAATATCAACAACGAGGGCATAGGAATGGCTGGAGATTAATTACGCTAACTTTTATTGCGGAGATGACACTTTAGCATGATGGTTCATTTGAAGACTGTATAAAAAGCGACAAGTCTTAAATCCTTCACAAAACTGGAAATATAACCTTGACCCGTGACGGAAGGTTAAATGTAACGGGAAGTCGATGCGGCAGCCATTACACTAATGTGATTTCCGTTTGGCAAGTCAAAGGCCATTAAGCTGGATGCAAAAGTGGGTTTGCAAATAAATGGGCTTATTCCAACAAAGAGAAGAATGATTGGGTATAAGAGCGGGACCAGCGCTCCGAGTCAGGCAAGTTAAAAGTCAGCAATAATATAACACGGTGATGGTCTGTTTGTTTTTCTGTCATATGATTGGTTGGTTGGTTGGTTAGCTGTTGGGTTGGTTGATTGGTTGGTTGGTTGGTTGGTTGGTTAGCTGTTGGGTTGGTTGGTTGGTTGGTTAGCTGTTGGGTTGGATGGTTGGTTGGTTGGTTGGCTGTTGGGTTGGTTGGTTGGTTGGTAGGTTGGTTGGTTAGCTGTTGGGTTGGTTAGTTGGTTAGCTGTTGGGTTGGTTGGTTGGTTGGTTAGCTGTTGGGTTGGTTGGTTGGTTGGTAGATTGGTTGATTAGCTGTTGGGTTGGTTGGTTGGTAGGTTAGCTGTTGGGTTGGTTGGTTGGTAGGTTAGCTGTTGGGCTGGTTGGTTGGTTGGTTGGTTAGCTGTTGGGTTGGTTGGTTGGTAGGTTGGTTGGTTGGTTAGCTGTTGGGTTGGTTGGTTGGTTGGTTGGTTGGTAGGTTGGTTAGCTGTTGGGTTGGTTGGTTGCTTTCTTCGTTGGTTGGCTGAATGTTTGGTTGATTGGTTGATGCGTCCTTAAATGACTGCCTGATCGGTTACTTTCTTCGTTTGTTGGTTGCTTGGTTGGTTGCTTTATTCGTTTGTTGGTTGATTGCTTGGTAGGCTGGATCGCTGCTTGGTTGGTTGCATGATTGTTGGGCTGGCTGTTTAGTTGCTTGCTAAGTTGACTGGTTATCTGGTTGGTTGATTAGTTTGCATGGGTGGTTGCTTGCTTCGTAGATTTGTTGGCTGGTTGCTTCGGTGATTTGATGATATATCAATTAGCTGTTTCGATGGTTGATTGTATGGCTGCTTGCTTCGTTAGTTGCTTGGTTGTTAGATTGATTGGTTGGATAATTGCTTGCTTGCTTGCTTCTTTGGCTGCCTGATTGCTTGGCTGGTCATGACTCCGCTGGAAGAAGACTGTGAGCTGGAACCCATTGGATGAATGCCATGACGTGCAGGCTGTCTGACCTCAGAAATGCCCTGACGTGCAGGCTGTCTGGCCCCAGAAATGCCCTGACGTGCAGGCTGTCTGACCTTATAAATCCCTGAAGTGCAGGCTGTCTGACCCCAGAAATGCCCTGGTGTGCAGGCTGTCTGCCCCCCAGAAATGCCCTGGTATTCAGGCTGCCTGATCCCATAAATTCCCTGGCGTGCAGGCTGTCTGGCTCCAGAAATGCCCTGACGTGCAGCTGTCTGACCTCAGAAATGCCCTGACGTGCAGGTTGTCTGACCCCAGAAATCCCTGATGTGCAGGCTGTCTGGCACCAGAAATGCCCTGATGTGCAGGCTGTCTGTCCCTCGAAATCCCTGACGTGCAGGCTGTCTGGCCCCAGAAATGAACATCCATCTATCTATCAGACAGAAGTTGAATGAGACAATGTTCAACCCACACTGTACCAACGTCCTGTCTATACGGAAACTGTGTCGCTGATCTCTCCTGACTCTCCACACTCAAAAATTAGGATGTGAGTACGATGGGTACTGCAACTTCACATCTGTGGAGAGGCATGTTAGGATCGAGCCAGATCATATTTTAAACAGGAAACAAAGACTGGTCTAGGCTGGTGATGTTTCCTTCACTGGTTTCCGGTGTTCCATTGTCAACAAACTACAACCCTATTGTCAGAATCTCCCTCGCCATCGCCTGGAAGCGAGGGACAAGCACGACGTGAACCCGACTGACAGCTACGACGCAGTTGACGTCCAGTGATTAGCGTGACGCACGACGCGCACGTGGACCAACAGCCAAGGGCTAACTCGAGACATCGAGTTGAGAACAGACTGCCTAGGACTGCGAGACTGGACGGACATGGGAGAAAGTGCTGAGTGTATTGATGAATTATCCGATGCTTGATGTGAGCGAGCTTGTATGCTTTGTAGATACTGTGTAGAGACTCAGTGAGTGGTTGTTTCCATGCATTGATGTACTTATATATTGCATGTATGTATTGGTAAATGGCATTGCCGCTAACAGTGAGCGCAACATTATGTGAATGCCGTTTAAGAGTGTGATTAAAGTGTTTCAGTTATATAGCCGCGTGTTTGAGAACAGTCATTTGTTATGTATGATTGTTTCACTCCCTGTTAGTGAACACGAGCCACTGTGAATAGAAAGCAAGACTCTGACACCTATGTCTTGAAAGATTGTGTTTCAGAGACTGTTACTTAAGAAAAAACAATTAAGACAGGAGAGTACGAGTAATACTGGACCTATCTGGAACCGAAGGGACATAAAATGACATTTAGGATACATAAAATTAAACAAATCCTGGTTGCGCGGAAATGCACCCGAAAGACTATATGTTTTGGCAGGGCAGATCAGATCCTAAGCCTAGGTCGCTAATTGTTCTAGGATCGAAGCTCTGACAGGCGACAGTTAGAAGATTGCTTTGCTGATCCGGCAGCTTCTGGCAGTTCTCCAGCCTCATTAGTTCCCGGGTAGTTCGCCCGCCTCATTACTAAAACTCGAGAAAAACACAACGCAAATATAAATACATGACAAAGTGGCGTTCCATAAGTATTTTGTACAGAAAAATCATCATCTTGTGTCATGCCAGTGAGCATGGGCGGTTATGTTTCGCCATCTTACACGATCACCAAAGTCGTGGATCAGCTCTGTGTTCTTGTGCCGACCATACCTTGTGGTCAAGCATCCAGATATTTACTTCTCTTCCTTCCTCTTGATCTTTTCCCCGCAATCTTGCCAGTTGTTACCAAGTTCTCATAAAGTGCCCACAAAATGTGACTGTCTGCGTCTAATTTCTCTAATCAGTTTGCTATTTTCATTTGCCTCTTGTAGGGCTTGCTTATTGGTTTTTCTGTCTGTCCATGGTATTGTTTGCATTTTCCTCAGAAACCACATTTCCACTGCCAATAGATGTTTTTCATCTTGTTTATTCATTGTACACGATTCACATATATATAAAAGTACGGGTTCTATATAGCACGGCAAAACTATTTTTCTCGTTGCAAATGACATCTTTTTTTTATCAGTCAGTATGTTTTCCATTTTTGCAAAAGGCTACCGCCTTTGCCAGAGCGATTCTTGTGCTAATCGCTTCAAGGCTTCTCCCATCAGATGTTATGAATGTTCCGAGATAGTTGTACCGATTCACGTGTTGAAGAATATTCCCATTTATCCTTATATTACATTGTGGCTTTCTTTATTTCTAGTGACGAACGGTATTTCTTTCATTTTTGCAGATAAATTTAAAAGGTAACAAAAAATTAGGGTTACACATTCTTACCCTGTACGATATTGTGAAACAACTTTAATCAAATCACTATCGCGAATCTGATGTATCTATGCAGACTGTACATGCACAATATATGGAATCCGTACTGCCACTCCAAACAGAAAGCGTTAAGACAGCTCTCTCTGAAATTCTAAATACTACAAGAATCGCACGTTTGACAGAGCCACTTTGATTACGTGAATCGATAACTTCAACTGGCGTTACATGCTACTCACTTTCCCACCTGCCAACTTTATGATTAATAATCATATAAGGGTTATTAAGAACCACTGTTGCCGTACTTCGGGCAAATGAACATATGCTCAGTCTAATTTAGATTGTAGGTGTGTGTACTGACTGTTCATAATCAAAACAATATATGCCATAATCTTTAACTGAAAACTAATAAAGCAGAAACAAGAAAATAGTTTTACAAAGCCAAAATAACGTGTGACAGGCTGGGCGTTGAGGTGACAAAATCTTCATCAGCAGAAACAAATAAACACTTAAAACACATATGTATAACAAGTAAACAATACAAAATAACACAAAGTAATGCAGCTTTACATAACAGAATTACGTACACATACAGGACGTTGCGGCGACTAGCCTTCATCAGCAAAGAAATACATACACAAAACACAAAATATAGTCACTGGGAAGACTCTCCGGTGACTACATTAAGGCGTAACGACGGGATGAGAAGAATAAAAAGATGAAAAAAATTAAAGCAATGATCAGAAAATGAAAATTTAAAACAAAAATGTTCCTACTTACCTCAGAATCCCAAAGCTGTGTATTGGAGAGAGAGAGAGAGAGAGAGAGAGAGAGAGAGAGAGAGAGAGAGAGAGAGAGAGAGAGAGAGAGAGAGAGAGAGAGAGAGAGAGAGAGAGAGAGAGAGAGAGAGAGAGACCATTGCCTTTTTATGACAGCTATACAGCATTTTTTAAATTCATATTTTTACTATGCATAACAAGTACGGCTCTGGGATTCACATAACCTCATAACTGGTACCAGGTCATATCAGGACTGTCTGGTATTGTCTGTCGACATACGACGAGGAAGAGGGCTGGCCACCCCACCTCATATGCTGTGTAGCTGTCATAAACAAGGCAATGGTCTCTCTCTCTCTCTCTTCTCTCTCATCTCTCTCTCTCTCTCTCTCTCCTCTCTCTCTCTCTCTCGTTTTTCCCACTGTCAACCTAGCCACTCCTCTGTATCCCTCTTCCCGATCTCTCTCCCGATCTCTCTCTCTATCTCTCTCTCCCTCTCTCTCTCGTCTTTCCCACTGTCAACCTAGCCCACTCTCTGTATCCCTCTCTCTCTCTCTCTCTCTCTCTCTCTCTCTCTCTCTCTCTCTCTCTCGTCTTTCCCACTGTCAACCTAGCCCACTCTCTGTATCCCTCTCCCCGATCTCTCTCTCTCCCCTTGTCTGTCCCCACACACATACAGAGAGAGAGAGAGAGAGAGAGAGAGAGAGAGAGAGAGAGAGAGATACACACACACATATATATACATATAACAAGTTATCTCTCTTATATCCTTTATAGGACGTTGCCGTCAACACCAGCATATTTTGCTGTTTGTGATTTCTTTGCAAATTTACATTCAGTAATTTGCCATTACTCTTTGAACAACACGGCACTCATATAATTGTATGAAAATCAGCGCAAGACGAATTGCTTCCAAATCACCTACAGATGTGTTTAGAATGCGGTATGCGGGATTACGAACTGCGTTCTAACTCCCTCGCCACAGCGTCAGCATATACAAATAATGTTCACATAATCACGGTGATAAACCGACAGACACACTCATAAAGGCACGTGGGCAGAGAGGCAAAATACAGGATCAGGCAGGCAGACAAGTCGACAACCATGAAGGCAGATGAGAGGACAGACAACACAGAAACAACAGAACAACGGATGGGCATACATACACTTATAGCGGCAGGTGGGTGGAGAGACAAAACAAAGGATCGGGCTGGCAGACAGGCCGACAACCATACAGTCAAATGAGTGGACAGACAAAACAGAGCGAAGGACGGAGAAACATGTATACACTGATAGCGGCAGGTAGGTGGGCAACAAAACACATAACAGAGCGACAGACATGCAGGCAGGCAGGCAGGCAGGCAGGCAGACATAAAGGCACGAGGGTGAGCTAACAAGGTGGAGATAACGAAATGACAGAGAGACAGACAGACAATCATAAAGGAATATGGGTAATTAGATAAGACGATAGATAACAGAGCTGTAGTTACGCTGACAAATAGTCAGACAGGCAGAGATTTAATGCAAGCAGACAGACAGGCATATTAGAGATAATAGTCCTACAAGAACCAGATGAGATCCGTAAAATGATTAGAGAAATTAGACGCAGACAGTCAAAAATGTTTGGACACATTATAAGAAGAAATAATTTAGAAAACTTGGTGACATCTGGCAAGATTGAGTGGGAAAGAACAAGAGGAAGGCAAAGTACATATATGGATAGCTTGGCCACGTGGTATGGTGAGACAAGAACACAAGAGCTGATCCACGAATCTGGTGGTCGAATGAGATGGCCCACGCTTATCGGCATGGCACATGATGAGGCAAACAGACAACCTGTCAAACAGACAATCAGAAATATTGGAGAGTAAACCGGCAGATTAAAAAAAAAAAAAACACCGTTAAATTAGACAAACAAAAATTAAATAAAACCAAACAAAATATACTTCCATTTTTTTAGTTTTTGACAACAAAACTTACTGAAAAGCGATGCAGCTTCCTAGAACAAAATCCTTCACAAGAAATCCAATCCAATTTGAAACACGACTACCGAAAAAGATAACTCAAACAGACACCGCCAAAAGCCCCATCTAACAGGGAAGAACAAAGGGAATATTTTCAGATCACACGAAGACACTAAACAAAGATTGGCTATCACATCCCGCTGTAACGTCTGCAAAGATTCCCAGTAAGCCCCCTTGACTGCTAGAGTTAGGGCTGCAAAGATGTTGGGCAATCACAGTGTAACCCCGCCGATATCTACATTTACAAACAAGCTGCAACGATTTCTGTCGCAGTCGATAGCTGCCATGATACAGTTCTTACAGTGGTTCCATCTTGGTCTCTTTTTGCAGGTCCAAATCTTCTAGGGGCGGACTGGATCAGAGATTAGGTTCGTCTCTTGCGTCTACAGGTGTGGTTCGATTCATGGAGCGGACTATGTAGGTTTTTCCAAGTAAGAAATGGATTAAAGAAAATACAGGAGATGCTGATGCATGTAACTGAGGGGTTTGTCAAATGACTATAAGCGGGACGTTGACCAGGTTAACAAATGCCTGAAGAAGTCGGATGTGTCGGCCGAAATATCGCAACTCTGCTGTAAACAGGCATAACGCAATTACGTCTAAAATAACATTCCGGACGAACGCAGAAGAAGAAGAAATGACGGATAAACATTTGCGGCAGGAGTGTTCAATATATGCACGACAGAGACAATTGGGGAAAAACTACTGAGATGTCAAAACGGATTACTCAAACGGATTGCTGCTTTTTACAACTATATTCAGGTTTATGTCTGAAGGAAGAAGAAGAAGAGAAAAAGGAGGAGGGGTAAGTAGAGGATGGGGGGAGGGGGGTGGAGGAGGAGGAAGAAGAAAATCTTCTTCTACTTCTGCGTTCATCCGGAGTTTTTTTTTTCGGACGTGATTGCGTTGTGCCTGTTTACAGCAGGGCTGCGTTCTTGCGCCGTTAGGCCGACACATCCGACTTCTGCGGGCATTTGTTGACCGGGTTAACCTTCCCGGAGAAGAAAATCTAATATGGCGTTAGCGTAGTGGAACGAGCTACAGTGATAACGTTTTGAGCGAGGTCGCAGGAGGCTCGGACGCCTGACGTCATCATTTCCCTTAGTGAGGAAAGACTGACCACCTATCCCTCTGCGCACTCCGGCCTACAAATGATGGCGTTATCGCATCACACACCCAGAGCAGGAAACTGCTTCAGGGTGTGTTTCCTTTTTTCTTTCTTTCTTTCTTCAATATAGAGATCTGAGGTAGAGTTTTAAAGTCTGGATAATATCGATATATGTTGTTAAATTTTAGAGCTTCGATACCACTCTAAACCTCATGTCAGTTCTCCACGTTATCCAAACACTAAACCATAATGTCAGTTATCCCCACAGCTTCCACTCTAAAACTCCATATCATATATTCGTATTGCTTCGAATATCGCAATTCGTAATCCCGCATACCGCGTTCGAAACACAGCTGTGAGAGATTTGACAGCAGACCGCCTTGCATTGGTGTTTATAAAATGGTATGAGTGACGGTCGTTCGAAAGCAATGACAAACTACTGAACGTAAACTTGCCAAGAAATTACAAACAGCCAAAAATGCTGGGGTTGACTGCGAAGTCTTGTAAAAGATATGCAGCTAACTTTAACTCTAAAATTTCACGTAATCTCCATATTGCTCACACTCTAAAACTCCACGTCTGATCTCCAAATTTCTCCCTCTCTAAAACTCCATGTATCATCTCCATATTGTCCTGACTATAAAACTTAACTTCCAGTATCCAAATTGCAAAATCAGTTCTCATTATTACCTACATTTGACCTGCGTTCTCCACACCACTCAAACTTCAAAACTGCATCACAGATCTCCACATTATCAAAGCTCTGAGTTGGGTCAAGAACCACATCACAGTACTCAGGGCATTTCCATACACGCTCCGTCCTCATCTTCAACAGCCAGTGAAGAGTCTCAATGAGAATGGTACAAGCTGCAGTCTGATTATGTGTTCGTCTGGTTTTTTCCTCGGAGTACTGAGTGTCCTCTGGTCACTCCATGCCTCACCATTCTCTCTAGGCCAGGGGTGTCAAACTCAATCGCTCAGCGGGCCAAAACTCAAATAACACGTAAGGTTGCGGGCCGGACAGGATAAAGATTCAATAAGCCGAAAATGAAACCTTTTTATACATTAATATAAATTAAAACTGAAAAAAGTTTTAATAATAAAACATCATTGGTATACACAATTTCACTCTTATGTCAATTTGTCAGAGCACGATGGTTGGATCTTTTCTTGGCTACACGTTCGTTTATGTTTGGAGTAATGTTCTGTGTCACTGATATTCTCGATGGACTGCAAGTGTTCATCAGTGAGACGACTCCTGGGGATGTTTTGTAACTTCCCACAGAAAACAGCTGCTCACACAGATTGTGCTACCAAACATGCTCAAGGTTCAAGCCTCATGTAAACGAAGCCGGGGCACCTCTTCGGGAATAAGCGCAGCTTCACTTGAAATGCCTTCACTGCATCGTGCATTTCAGTGATAATGTGATCCCGTCCCTAGAGCTGCAGGTTGAAGTCGTTGAGATGAGTGGTTATATCAGACAGAGACACCAACTCACACTTCCACTTTTTACAACAAAAACTGGAATCTTTTCCTTTATTGTCCATGAATTGACAGATTTCTTTGATCAGCTGGAAAAATATACTGAGAACGTTTCCCCTACTTAGCCACCGCACCTCTATATGATAAGACATGTGGCCGAAAGCCGACTCTATTATTTCCTGCAAAATAAAGACTGAAATTAGCGGTGATTTAAACCCTTTGGCTCTGATAAGTTTGAGGGGAAAAGGGATGAAATACCCCGGCATTACTTTACTTTCATATTTTATGCGCCAATCCAAAATGCGCAACTGAACGTTGCTAGGTCACTTTCACGACAAACATCCATTCACTACACAACTTTTAGCTCTGCTTATTCTGATCGAAGCGAGAACACTCTAAGGTAGCCTATCACTCGGAAGGCTGCTAAATAGGGAATTTGATTTGCACTTTATATCGTTACCATAATAAAAATAATTTTGCCTAAAATTCTCGCTTAGGCCGAATATATTTTTTACGTCGGTTGAGATCTCTCGGGCCTGCTAGATTGAAACGGCGGGCCGATGTGGCCCCGGGGGCCCTTGAGTTTGACACATAATGCTTAGCTTTGAGTACTATTCTTTCCATTGTTTTACCCCAAAGGGATCTGACCACGTCTGCCTTATCGTGAACCATTAGCCCTCTCAACCCTGCGGACCCTGCCAATGTGTCCGCTAGTACAACACCAGCATGCAATGGGGAAAGATCCAATAGATGCTCCCTATATTAGATTTCAGCACTGAAACATGCCACTTTGCGCGAAGCATGCATGTCTTGAGCTGAGTCCAGAACCGACATCACCGCACTCGGAGCATTCCTATAAGCGCGCAGTCCTCATCTTCAACAGCCTGTCTTCACCTTTCTCAGCGTCCCTGTGAGTCCATAACAACCACGACGAGCGTCTGCTATTTATTCTCCAGCCAGCGGACCGCCGCTGTGACTGCCTTCAGCTTCATTCTCAGACTAGATGTTGTGGTATCACATGCCAGGCTCCCTTCCAATAAACACCATCCACCAACCTTCGCTATTATACCTCAGGCATTCTTATCTCCCAGTATGGTTTTTCTCATAGTGTTATGTCTTTTAACGTGGCCGAAATATTCTACTGCCTCTTTTTAATTCTTGCAATCAACTCTCTTTTGATTCCCAGTTTTTTTTAAACCTCTGTATTAAATATTGAGCACAACCCACTACTGGCAACGCCGATCGCATTAGGTCATACCAGAATGCGATCGGCTTTGCCAGTAGTGGGTTGTGCTCAATATTTAAATTTCAAATCCCGAAACAACCACATAATCAATTGATTATTGCTCACTGGATTTAGGAGGCCTGGTGTTCCTTGCCAGTGAGAAGTCCTGATCGTTCGGGTCCCATCGATTGACGGACGTCGGTCGCGGCGATTGGGCAATCTTGAGCATAGCCTACGATGGGTAGCGTTGTGATGTTCTGTTGTGATAATTTGGTGTGTCCAGTGTGTGGGGCCCCCGGCCCCCCCGGGGGTTTACCCAAAAAAAA